>JAGKTI010002035.1:0-55213 GCA_018397915.1 Birgus latro
TGCCAGTGTCCAGCAATAGTCAGAGCTACTAATGTCATCAGTACTCCCATACATTGTTGACAATTTAGCCATTTTCACCCATGCTAGACTCCCCTCCCTACCTCTCCTCCATTACCCTCTCGTGTCGTCTGCTCAGCCGCTCTGCGCTAAGTAAATCTTCCTCGGATTTTTGCACTGTTTTCATCCATTGAAATGAGCCCTATGCCCTATTCTTATACAAAATAATATATATATATATATGTAAAAAATAAGGTAATTGATAGTGCCATACACCTGGAATTGGCTAATTATCACTTGGCAACATCCAGCCTGCACTCGTTCGCTAATTTCCCCTGCTTTTTTTTCCCCGTGAAATATGCCGTATGAGCTACTCTCATAATATAAATGTATATGAGAAAGGAAGGGAGAAGCCTGAGTGATATTTATATTCACCTGGAACTACCTAATTTATTATGTATTGTCTAGATTTCCTGCGACTTATTTCTTAGCATATACATTAGCAGCTGACATTTTCAACTCTTGGTTACCGAGATACGTATTGTACATTCAGTTTGCTCTCATCCTTCACGGTGAAATCACGTCGCAGTCGTGCTCCTCTATTTCTACCGCTTTTGCTCCCATTATAAAAGGCCCTGTGACCTCTATCCCTACTAAACATTGTGTGGGATGTGGTAAAGGACTGTAGATATATATAAGTGTAATAAAGTACTAGAAATAATAAAGTGTGAGTGTGTATATGAGTAAGAAATGACAGAATACCAGCGGCGAATTATTTCGAGTGGGAGGCTCATATGGGTTCGTATTTTACATTGCTTTTACAGTGTTTTTTTTTTTTTTGGAGTATGGATTCCAAACTACTTGGAAATCATTGAATATTTTTCTAGTGTTAATATCTGGCAGTGGTATTCAGATTAGGGGATGTTGGGAAGTGTAAAGTGGAGACTTAGTTACCCAACTTCAGAAGTCTCCACAAGTCCTACGGTATTCGACGAGTGCTAAGAAAACATCCCAGGAGAAAGCTAAAGGTATGTGCTATATGCATATTTAATGATAATATTCTAGGACTAATAACTGATTTTTGGCAAATATTTTTAAAAAGTCAGTCGGAGCACGAATATCCCCGCGGGATGGGCATGGCGCGCCTCCGACAACCCTGTGGTTTAAGGGTTAACGTGGCAGCGTTTAGATTGGCTCTATCAGATACTTTTATGTGATGCTACAGAATTTGGTGAAAGTTTTTGGTGTATCAGATAGAGCCAGGATTCTGGGGGGTTGGATGATGAGTGAATGAAAGCATGGCCCATTGAAGTGGGTTGTCTGGGCATTGTTACTCCTCACTCTGCCCTAGGGTGGGAATGGAGGTCTGGATGATGGTGATGATGATTAATACTGTATAGTAGTAGTACTGCAATTGGACTACCACCAGATTTCATTCATCATAGAATACCTTATTATTATATTCTTTTGGCAGCTGCCAGTTGATTTTGCTTGGATTAAGAATGGCTACTCAGGCTGAATAGGTTAACCCCTACACCATGGGGTTGTCGGAGGCGCGCCAGGCCCTTTCCGTGGTGATATTTGCGCTCTGACTGAATTTTTAAAAATGTTTGCCAAAAATCAGTTATTAGTCCTAGAATATTATAATTACTGTACATACGCTTATGGCGCATACCTTTAGCTTTTTCCTGGGATGCTTTTTTAGCACTCGTTGACTACCGTAGCGCTTGTGGAGACTTCTGAATTTGGGTAAATAAGTCTCCACTTTACACTTCCCAACATCCCCTAATCTGAATACCACTGCCAGATATTATCGCTAGAAACACTGTTCAATGATTTCCAAGTAGTTTGGGATCCATACTAAAAAAAAAAAAAAACACTGTGAAAGCAATGTAAAATACGAGCGCGTATGGGCCTCCCACTCGCGCTAATTCGCTGCTGGTATTCTGTCATTTCTTACTCATATACACACTCACACTTTATTATTTCTAGTACATTATTACACTTATATATATCTACAGTCCTTTACCACTTCCCACATGATGTTTAGTAGGAGTAGAGGTCACAGGGCCTTTTATAATAGGCGCAAAAGGGGCAGAAATGGAGGGGCGTCATTTCACCATGAAGGACAAGAGCGAACTGACTGTATCTCGGTAGCCAAGAGTTGAAAATATCAGCTGCTAATGTATATGCTAAGAAATAAGTCGTAAGAAAGCCAGACAATACATAATAAATTAGGTAGTTCCATGTGAATATAAATATCACTCAGGCTTCTCCCTTCCTTTTTTATATACATTTATATTATGAGAGTAGCTCATACGACATATTTCACAGGAAAAAAAAGCAGGGGAAATTAGCGAATGAGTGCAGGTTGGATGTTGCCAAGTGATAATTAGCCAATTCCAGGTGTATAGCACTATCAATTACCTTATTTTTTACATATACAGTAGGCGCAGAAAGTGTTGACTTCATCTTAAAAAAAGAAAACATTCTTGAATTTAGTATTTACTGGCATTCCCCTTCACCTTTATTATCTTCTTAAGGCGTCTGGGGAGACTGATGGCGTAGTTTTGCAGAACAGACGGGCTAAAACTGCTCCATAGCTGCAGCCTCAAGTTTAGGCAAAGATGATGTGTCCATACTATGCAGCAGCCGCTTCATGTGCGCCCATAAATTCTCAATGGGATTGATATCTTGGCTGTTTCCGGGCCAATCTCGAATAAAGGGAACCTCACAGTCTGTTAGCCACTGTTTCACTGACTTTGCAACATGTGCAGGGGCAGAATCTTGCATAAATACTCTTGCCTTGGTTTTATCAAAAGAGTCACTTAAAACATCACATAAGAGCTCCAGATAATTGCTCTGGTCACTTCTTCATTTGCAGGTAGAATTACCAACCTACCAACACCTTAATATGTAAAGCAGACCCAAGCCATGAGTGAGGCTGGGTATTTAACAAACTTGGAAGTATACTTAGGATCCAGGGGGTCACTGCCTGGTTTGTGGTACACTTGTGATGAAAGGGTACCAGTGACAGTAAATGTTGACTCATCACTCCAAAGCACAGTTTTCCATTGCTCCTCACTCCAGGCAAGATATTTCTTACAAAAATTTACTCTCTTTTTCTTCTGAAGTGCAGTTAGCAGTGGTTTTTTACGAGCACAAAAACTCCTGTAGCCCAGATCATCATGCAACGGCTGCTGCACACTTCTGACAGACACATCTGCCAGCAACTGTGGGTTCTTTTCTTTTAAATCCCATGCTGTTAGCCTTGGATCCTTGCTAACTTGCCTTGAGATCAGCTGACGGGTCCTGAAGGTTGTCTTACGAGGTCTCTCAGGCTTGGGAAGTGGAGTGGGAGGAATGGCCTCCCCACTGTCCTTGAACCGCTTCACCAGTCTCTGCACTATCCTCAGTCTAACACCATCTGATTTGCAATAAATGGGAGTTTGTGGCCAGCTTTGTATAAAGTAATCACTTCCACACGTTTGTCCTTGCTTGTGGTTACTTTAGGCATGACGAGAATGTGGTAGGCAACCAAATAACTGTGTTATTTGAGTCAAAATATGCCCTCGTGGTGCATCACACACAGAGACAATCCTCCTCCTGTGGCTGCCCAAACATTACTGAGCCTGCTCCTGTGGTGCCAGACCTATCAAGCAGGGTTGCCAGCTCCCGTTGAAAAAGCGTCAGCTCATTTCGCATCACAGGGGAGGGTAGTATTGACCCTACTTCACTTAATGCGAAAAAGAATGACGTCGGCAAAAAAAGTCAGTACTTTCCGCGCCTACTGTATATATTATTTTGTATAAGAATAGGGCATAGGGCTCATTTCAATGGATGAAAACAGTGGAAAAATCCGGGAAAGATTTACTTAGCACAGAGCGGCTGAGCAGACGACACGAGAGGGTAATGGAGGGGAGGTAGGGAGGGGAGTCTAGAATGGGGAAAAATGGTTAAATTGTCAACAATGGATGGGAGTACTGATGACATTAGCAGCTCTGACTATTGTTGGACATTGGTAGTACTGATAGATGATATGCGTCACCACCTGAAAGCCCGGGCGAATTAAAAATAACACAGAGTCACTCAAGTGATGCCCCACGGTATGAACCATTGCACACGACCGTCATGAAAGTGACAACCCGCGGTTAAGGGGTTAAGGACAGTTGCGTTGTGTCTTGCCCTACCAGTATTCCCTCCATACACTCGCACGCTACCAGTGGTCACGTGTGTGTGCTTGTTAGGGTAGTTTGTTACCTGGCAGGAAAAACTTGTGTATTAAGTCACTACAATGAGGTTATGTGGGCATGAGAGTCTTTGAGACTTCAAATCTTGTGTGATGCAGTAAGGCCAACAAGCAATCCCAACTCTCAGCCTACACTTCTTCAGGCTCGTTTTAGCCTTTGTCGATAAAAGATTGTGTTGTGTTGTGTGATCTTAACATTGTACCCTGTGATAGTTATACTGTATTCTTTTTGTAGACCTCGAATACTGCGACTCGTCGAGAGGATATTCATAGGTCTACGTGGTTTGTGTTTTTTGTTCCTCATCATCATCCTCATCCAATCCTACGTTGCCCCATGAAGAGCGTAGGAGTCTGGGGCTAGGCAAGTTGGTCCTGACATTTAAGATGACCAGCCTCACTCATCCCTGAGTGGTATTACATGAGCAATAAACCCCAACCATCTCTTGGGTATAAAGCTTCACTGGCTCAATCCAATTGGAGTGCCGTAATTACCCACTAAACCACCAGGCGCCAAAATTTGGTTGTATGGTTACCACCAAGTGTAGTAAATGATTTCCTGGGGTACTGGAAACCATTTGGCTTGTCATTCATTGTAGAGTCACCCACAGGCAGAAGGAAGAGGAAAGAATGAAGGAAAGAAAGACAGAATAGAGAGTGTAAAGTCACCCATAGGCAGAAGGATGAGGAAAGAATGAAGGAAAGTAAGACAGGAGAGGATGGAAGGAAAGATGGATGGAGGAGAGGAAAGGGCAAACACCCAAGGGCAGCACTACATTGAGTGAGTGGATTTATTTAATAAACTTTTAGATATTTGTGGTGTTTACTATCTGGGTTGGAACTACATTGGTGACTCCAGAGTAACATTTATGTACATGATGGACAGCAAACACAGTATGATCTTGGGGGAAAAACAACTGATTCTTCCCTCCTTCCACCACAACGTCGAAGACTGGGTTTTTCACATCGAGGCTTATCTTTCCCACACGTCGGCTACTGATGCTCACAAGTTCAATGCATTTGTGGAGGTGCTTCCTGCAGAGATGGCTACTCTGGTAAAAGAAGTTATCACCACGCTACCAAATAATGATAAATTTGCTGCTCTCAAGAATGCGTTACTGGCATGTTACAGGAAACTGGACCACCATCATCTGCGTGACCTTCAAGAACTCAGATTGGGCGATTGGAGTCTGTCTGTTACAGCTCATTAACTCTCACTGTGTCACTCCATTACCTGAAGACACTCTCCACTATATGCATCTCCAGAAACTTCCAGCAGAAATAAGACTTAATCTTTCTGCTCTCAATGGTCAAATTCCAGTAAACAAGTATGTGACAGTGGCAGGTAGAATGATGGCTCAACTCTCCACTTCAACATACATAATAAGTACATCTAATGTAGTAAAATCATCTGACCCTGTAATGTCTGGTGTGTGTTGTCCTACTGAAACTTCGTATGCTGCTTCCACTTTAGTTTCATTCACTCTGTGGCCACACAGTTCTTTCACGGAATTAAGCAGTAGACCTCCTGGTTCAGTAGGTTACTTGAGGTTGGGGGAATCCAATGCTTCAGCATCGAATGTCACATTGTCTTGTGAAACACCAAAATTTCAGCAAGTACATGGATGTCTTGATGCACTGCACCTTCAGGCAGACAACCTATCTTCATCTCATCAATCAAGATTTCTCGTTCATAACCAACAGCAGTCAAGAATGTGTTGGTATTATGAAACATTTGGAACAAAAGCTCACCAATGCTGACCACCATGCTCTTTTTCGGGAAATCGGAACAGCAGGATCGGGTGAGTGCAGCTGCTCCTGCTACATCAAATATTTCTGCACCACTTCTCTACATCAAGGATCATGCATCTGGTAGGAAATTTTTGGTGAATGCTGGAGCATCTGTGAGCATTCTTCCACCAACACCATTTGATTGGAAGAGTAAACTGCCTGCATTTGATCTTCAGGCTACAAACAACACACCCATCGCTATTTTTTGCACTTCAGAGCTCATGATTGATATGGGAATGCAGCAAAAGTTCTTGTGGGCTTTCATCATTGCTGATGTAAAGCAACCATTGTTGGGATATGATTTTCTCAAACATTTTCAGTTGTTTGTCATTTTGGGAGGGAAGTGTTTAATACACCAGCCATCTCAAAGTAAAGCTTTTAGTACTGTGCCCACAAGTTGCATGCCAGTCTTAACTCAGCTTCATCTCAACACAGAGTTTAGTGATGTGCTACAAGAGTTTTCATGTCTTACTGGGCCACAGTCATGTTCTAGGTCTCCATCTACACCAGTTTGTCATTACATTGAAACAACAGGCCCCCCAGTTCATTCTCGTCTGAGACATCTTCCTTCAGACAAGTTACGTGCGGCAAAGAAAGAATTCGACACACTTTTGAAGGAGGGGATCATCGAACTGTCTGACAACTTTTGGGTATCACCACTCCATATGATCCCCAAGTCTACTCCCAGTACATGGCAAGTTTGTGGCAATTATCACGCAGTAAATGGAATCTCTGTACCTGACAGATATCTTGTCCCTCACATTCAAGATTTTCACCTGAAATTATATGGCAAGAGAGTGTCCTCCAAGATTGACCTGGTGCATGCATTTCACCAACTTTCCGTTTTTCCAGCTAACATTCCTAAGACTGCAATCATCATGCCTTTTTGATTGTGTCAGTACCATTTCATGCCCTTTGGATGTACAAAGGACATGAAATGGTATTGACTTCTTAAATGTTAGGACAAACTTTCCTAGCCATGGGTTCCTATGCTTCCCATGGGACAACATAGGATTGGATAATGGATGGATGGATGGATGAACTTACAAATGCTGCACAGTCATTCCAGCATTTTATCGATCACATTCTACAGGACATTGATTTTGTAACGGTGGACATAGATGAGATACTGGTTGCATCAAGTAATCATCAGGAACACCGAACTCATCTTTGATAACTGTTAGCCTGCTTATGAGAGTATGATATCAAGATTCACCCAGCTAAGTGCATCTTTGGAGAGCCTGTTCTGGACTTCCTCGGCCACAGAGTTTCTGCTAAGGGGATCACTCTGCTTCCACAAAGAGCCAACGCTCTCAAGCAATTTCCACAGCCCACTACAGCAAGAAGATGTGAGACCTCCTGGGCATAGTTAATTACTATCACTGCTTTCTCCCTCAAGAAGCAGAAACCAGTCGAGCAGGGCAGTACTGTACTTCGAAGGTGAATGGAAAGCTGATGATGGAGAGCTGGAGCTCGCGTTTCATAAGCCCATGGGACTTGTTCCTGGCCATTCCCCTTTGCTGAACTTTTTCAGTGTTTCAGTAACACTCAGAGTAGGCCAGCATACTCTCCAGTACAAGTTTCTCTAACAGTCAACACCAAACTACATGCACAGTACACATTACACTTCTTGTTCAAAATTGAATCAAAATGGCATCTCATAATCAAGCCTCAGAGTCCCCCGGGGGTGGGGGTGGGGGACCACATATACCCCCACCATTCGCCGCTCTCCTGGTGGTGACCCAGCGAGATGCCTGGAACCTCTCTGACCCACTTCTTCATTCCTGCAACATTCATGGCCTTTCCTCTAACTTTCTCTCTGTTGAGCACCACCTCTCCTCTAAACCTCACCTACTCTTCCTAACTGAGACTCAGCTGTGTGAGCCAACTGATAGCAAACTCTTCTCTGTATCCTCCTATTTTCTCTATATTCATTTCAAAGCCAAATGTAGCTGTTGTGTATATATACACAATGACTTACCTTGCTCTCTTGTTCCTGAACTTGATTCTTCTGAGTTCTTGACTCTCTGGCTTCGGCTTTCCTGTCATTCTCTGACTAAATATATTTGTGCTGTTTACTTATCCCCAACTTCTACTGACTATGAAAAGTTGTTTGACTGTCTTACATCTGTGATGGAACACATGCTATCCATTTCTCCTTTCTCTGAAGTCTCCATTCTAGGAGATTTCAATGTTCACCACCTTTGGCTCTCCTCTCCTTTCACTGATCCACCTGGTGAACAAGTCTACATCTTTTCTATCCTTAATGACCTCGAGCCGCTTGTACAGCACTCTACCTGTATCCCTGTCTGCCATGGAGAGAGTTCCAACTTACTTGACCTCCTCCTTAGAACTAATCCTTCTGCATATACTATTCATCTTTCCTCTCCGTTGGGCTCCTCTGACCACAGCCTTATTGCCCTAACCTGTCCCATTGCTCCAGTATGGCCTGTAGACCCTCCAAAGAAACATCGGTTATGGCATTTAGGAGCTGCTGATTGGGAGGTCCTCAGGCGGCACTTCTGTGACTTTCCCAAGAGTGATTCTTGCTTCCATGGCCGAGATCCATCTGAGCGTGCCATGCGCATTACATACTACACTTCTTTTTCAAAATTCAACCAAAATGGCGTCCTATAATTAAGCCTCAGAGTCCCTGGGGGGGGTGGAATCATAAATGCCCCTATCATCCTCCTCTCTCCTGGCAATGACCGAGCAAGGTGCCTGGAACCACTTTATGTCTCACTTCTTTGTTTCTGCACATTCGCGACCTTTCCTCTAACTCTTTCTCTGTTGAGTACCACCTCCTCGAAACCTCACCTTCTCTTCCCAGCTGAGACTCAGCTGTCTAAGACAACTGATATTAAACCCTTCTCTGTATCTTTCTACTTTCTCTGTATTCATTTCAAAGCCAAAGGTGGCTGTTGTGTATATGTAAGCAACGACTTCTCTTGCTCTCTTGTTCCTGAACTTGATTCTTCTGAATTCTCGACTCTGGCTTCGGCTTTCCTGCCATTTCCTGATTAAATATATCTGTACTGTTTATTAATCCCCCAGTGCTACTGACCATGAAAAATTCATCGACTATCTTACTTCTATGATGGAACACATCCTATCCATTTCTCCTTTCTCTGAAATCTCCATTCTAGGGGATTTGAATGTTCACCACCAACTTTGGCTCCCCTATCCTTTCACTGATCTACCTGGTGAACAAGCCTACATCTTTTCTATCCTTAATGACTTAGTGCAGTTTGTACAGCACCCTACACTTATCCCTGACTGCTTTGGAGAGAGTTCCAACATCCTTGACCTCTTTCTTACATCCAATCCTTCTGCTTACACTGTTCATCTTTCCTCTCCATTGGGCTTCTCTGACCACAGCCTTATCACTTTAAACTGTCCTATTGCTCCAGTATGGCCTGTGGACTTTCAAAGAAACATCGGCTGTGGCACTTTGGAGCTGCTGCTTGGGAGGTCCTCAGGCAGTACTTCTCTGATTTTCCCTGGAATGATTATTGCCTCCATGTCCGAGAGCCATCTGAGTGTGCCATGCATATTACAGAGGTTATTCTCTCGAGCATGGAAGCATTAATTCCTTTCTCATATCCTTTGACTAATGTTAAGAAGCCTTGCTTTAATCACGCATGTTCTAATACTGTCCACAACAAGGCGAAGGACTACTAAATGTACCGGAGCCAGCCCACCCCTGAATCTCATCTTTTTTATGTTTCTGCTTGGAATTGTGCTAAGTCTGTTCTTCGCTCTGCTAAAAATAATTTCATTCGTACTAACTTCTCTGAACTCTCCAGCTCATTCTTATCGCTCCTTCTGGCACCTTGCCAAAAACCTTTCTAACAACTTTACTTCATCATCCCTCTCTCCTGATTTCCACTCTGATGGCTCTGTAGCTATTTCTTCTACTGATAAAGCAGATTTCTTCGCTCAGACTTTCTCCTCTAGTTCAACGTTTGATGAGTCCTGAGCTGTTCCTTCATCACTTTCCCCTTCTGACTTCCTCATGGCTGACATTAAAATTTCTTCAACTGATGTATTTTCCACGATCACTGGCCTCAATACTAACAAGGCATATGGGCCTAATGGGGTCTATTCTGTTGTTCTTAAGAACTGTGCTTCTGTGCTTACACCGTGCTTATGTTAACTCTTTTGCCTTTGTCTATCAACTTCTACCTTTTCTTCTTGATGGAAGTTTGCTCTCGTTCAGCCTGTCCCAAATAAAGGTGGCCATTCCCAAACCTCTAACTATCGCCCAATTGCTTTAACATCCTGTATCTCAAAAGTTCTCGAGTCTGTTCTTCACAAAAAATTTTTAATGCATCTTTCCTATCGGAACCTTCTTTCAGATTGTCAATATGGGTTCCGTCTGGGATGCTCCACTGGTGATCTTCTCCCCTATCTTTTAGACTTTTGGTCATCCTCCTTTCGGGACTTCGGCGAAAGCTGTGCCATTGCACTTGACATCTCAAAGGCTTTCAGTCGAGTCTGGCATAAATCTTTTTCGAAACTGCCATCTTAAGGTTTCTATCCTTCTGTCTGTGCCATCATCTTTAGCGTCCTTTCTAGTCATTCTATAGATGTTGTAGACGGCCACTGTTCTCCAAGATCTATCAATAGTGGTGTTCCTCAGTGCTCTTTCGTATCACCAGCTCTCTTCCTTTTATTCATTAACCCCTAAACCGCGGGGTTGTGAGAGGCAGTCCTGGCACTTTTCGCCGGTGGTAATTCGCGCTCTGACTTATTTTTTTAAAATATTGGCCAAAACTAGCCTGAGTGATATAAATATCACTCTGGATTCTCCTACAGTTTTTCACATATATTTATATCTTGAAAGCCCCAGCTACAACAGAGGCACCCAACTGATGGCCCACGGCTCGAGCCATCGCCACCGAGCGTCACGAAAGCGACGGCCCGCGGTTAAGTGGTTAATGACCTTCTAAGCTGTACATCTAGCACTGTTATTTTGTACATTGATGATTCCACCCTTCATTTGTCCATTCGTTTCCCTCAGCGTCCATCCCAGCAGTTACTTCAACAAACAAGGGATGAGGCTATGGCACACCTAATGTCTGACTTGGCTCGTATCTCTGACGGGTAAAAAATAATCTTGTTTTTTTTAATGCATCAAAAACTCATTTCAGCCCATCAGAATCTTCCTCAGGAGTACCCACTAATGTTTAATAATATCCAGCTCAGTCCTGCATCATCTTTTAACATACCTGGGGGTTCCTTCTTGTGGGATTTATCTTGGAAAGATCATATTACATCTCTTGTAAAATCTGCTTCCAAGAGATTAGGTGTGCTAAGCTGACTCCTTGCCTTCTTTACCCCTGCACAGTTGTTGACTTTATGCACGGATTTTACTCGCCTCTGTGTAGAGTACAGCTCCCATGTGTGGGGAGCCTCCCCACATACTGTAGAGCTCTTCTCAAGAAGATGGAGTCAAAGGTTTTTCTCATTAACTCTCCTTCTTTCACTGGCTCCCTTCTATCTCAATCTCTTCGCTTCACTGTTGCATCTTTATCTCTTTTCTGTTTCTACTTCAGTGGTCACTGCTCCTGTGAATTATCAGCATGTGCCGCTTCACCACTATGACAGGCGCGTAGCACCTGTCTGGCAGCAAACTCTCATTCCTTTTCTGTCCAGCTCTCTAATGCAAGAGTCAACCATTACTCCCAGTCCTTCATATATGCAACAGGTCAGCTCTGGAACTGTCTCCCTCTGTCTGTATATCGTACTTCCTATGATCTCCAGTCTTTCAATTGCAGTGTGTCCAGGCATCTTGAATTGAATTGATCTTGAATTTGGAGCACCATTTTATTGTTTTTGTTTTTTTCTTGGAAGGAATGTTTTTTTGGCTCCTGGCCTTTGGTTCCTTCTTCCTTGCATAAAAAAAAAAAAAAATCTGCTCAAGAAGTTGCTGAAGTCATCTAAGGACCCTCTTACCTTGACACCAAGGGCTTCTGTGGCATTCGAAAGAGTTAAGGACAATATCGCACAGTTTTCTCTTCTTGCATATCCACTCCCTAATTCAGACCTTGCTGTAACAACAGATGCTTCTTCTACAACAGTGAGTGCAGTCCTACATCAGCTAAGGGGCTAAGGGATGGAGTTAAAACATCATTGTTATCTTTCTCCCAGCACATAAGCAAGGCTTAACTTAAATATAGTGTATATGACAGAGAATTATTGGCCATAATTTTAGCATTTCGCCATTTTAGACACTGGCTAGAGGGTCGTTCCTTTCATATTTTAACTGATCATTAATCTCTCATCTCTTCTATGTCACAACAGTCAGATTCTTACCCTTTGCGAGTGCTATGTCAGCTTTCCTACATCTCTGAGTTTACAACTAACATTCGTCACGTGAAGGGTTGTGAGAATGAGGTAGTTTATGCCTTGTCCTGTTCCATCTCCACGATTGAGCAGCTTCCTTCTGCTTTTGACTACAATCAGTTAGCCCTCTATCTATCTATCTATTGCCTGATGCCTCAGTCCTGCAAGGGGTGGCCACAAACAAATTCCTCCATGTTGCTCTGTCCCCCACCATTTTGCTGCCCTGCTCCCAGCTCAGACCCCCCTCTCTTATATACCTCTCCACTCCATCCCTTCATCTCATTCTTGGCCTCGCCCTTCCTCTGCCCCCCTCCGCCTCACTCACATACACTCTCCTCGTCAGTCTTTCACTCTCCATCCTCTCCACATGGCCAAACCACCTTAATGTGTTCTACCTAACGCTTCCTATCACATCCACATCCACACCACAACGCTCCTTCACTTCCTTATTTGTCAGTCTGTCTCCCCATGTGACTCCACATGCTTCTCTCAAATAACTCATTTTCATTGCTCTCACTCTTGACTTCTGTCCTTCCAGCAGGGTTCAAGCTTCACTTCCATACATTACAGTTGGCATCACAATACTGTCATGTAGGATCTTTTTCACTTCCATGCTCACTTTCCTGTTTCTTATCAGTTTCTTATGACTGCTTTCAAGGAACCAGCAACCTTTCTTCCCTGCTGCACCCTTTCAAGCACTTCACCCTCTAAAATTCCATCCTTACTCATTACACTACCCAAGTACTTAAAAGAATTCACATTATCCATATCCTTCCCATTCAGTCTCACTGTACATTCACTGACTTCACTTCTCTCGAAGACCATCACTTTACTCTTCCCTACATTCACCTTTAGATTCCGTTTCTTACACACTCTCCCAAATTCATCTTCCAAGCCTTGCAGCTCCCCTTCGTCTTCACCCAACAACACAGTATCATCCGCAAACAACAGTACAGGGAGTTTCCAAACACTGCCCTCTCTCACTAGGGCCACTTCAACATCCACTGCCCGACCTTGTATCTCTTTTATAACCCCATCCATATACAGATTGAACAACAACGGAGGCATGACACATCCTTGTTTCAATCCAACCTTCAAACAGAAAAATTCACTCAGTTCACCATCCACACGCACTGCAGCCTTAGCACCCTCATACATACTCTTCACGGCCTTCACCGACTTCCCATCTACTCCATATATTCTTAATACAGTACTTTCCACAATCCTTGTCTATCCACCCTGTCATATGCTTTCTCCAAATCCATGAAGGCTGCATACAGCTTCTTTCCCTTCTCTAGAAACTTTTCCACTAAAGATCTAGGAATGAATATCTGATCTACACAACCTCTTCCCTTCCTAAAACCTCCCTGTTCTTCTCCAACTAATTCCTGTTATTTTCCTAAATCTGTCAGTAAGTATCCTACCCTATACTTTTCCTATTACACTAAGAAGGCAAATGCCCCTATGATTACCACACACTTCTTTTTCCCCTTTTCCTTTGTACAGGGGAATAGTTATACCTAACTTCCAATCCTACAGGACTGTACCTTCCTCTCAGGCCAATCTGCACACCTTCCACATCCATTCTATTACTATCTCTCCCCCATACTTTAGCATAATTCACTCAGCCAGTCCCAAAGAAGGGTGACCATTCTCAACCCTCTAACTATCGGCCAATTGCTCTAACATCCTGTGTCTCAAAATTTTTCGAGGCAATCCTTAACAGAAAAATTTTAAAGCATCTTTCCTGTCACAACCTTCTATCTGATCGTCAGTATGGGTTCCGTCAGGGACACTCCACTGGCGATCTTCCCACCTACCTTTCAGACTCCTGGTCATCCTCCTTTCGGGACTTTGGCGAAAGCTTTGCCATTGCACTTGACATCTCAAAGGCTTTCGATCGAATCTGGCATAAATCTTTAATTTCCAAACTGCCCTCCTACGGTTTCTATCCTTCTATCTGTGCTTTCATCTCTAGCTTCCTTTCTGGTCGTTCTATAGCCGCTGTTGTAGACGGCCATCGTTCTTCTCCTAGACCTATCAACAGTGGTGTTCCTCAGGGCTCTGTCCTATCACCAGCTCTCTTCCATTTATTCATCAATGACCTTCTAAGCTGTACATCTAACCCTATCCACTCATATGCTGATGATTCCACCCTTCACCTTTCCATTCGGTTTCTGCAATATCCATCTCAGCAGTTACTTCAACCAAAAAGGGATGAGGCTATGGCACACCTAATGTCTGACTTGGCTCGTATCTGTGATTGGGGTAAAAATAATCTTGTTATTTTTAGTGCATCAGAAACTCAGTTCTTACACTTATCAACCCAACAAAATCTTCCTCAGGATTACCCACTAATGTTTAATAATGAGCAGTTATGTCCTGCATCATCCTTGAACATGCTTGGGGTTTCATTCTCTCGGGATTTGTCTTGTAATGAACATATTACATCTCTTGTGAAATTTGCTTCTAATAGATTAGGTGTGCTAAGCCGATTCCGAACTTTCTTTACCCCTGCACAGTTGTTGACCTTGTACACGAGTTTTATTCGCCCGTGTATGGAGTCCAACTCTCATGTGTGGGGAGGCTCCCCACATGCAGCTCTTCTCAACAGGGTGGAGTCAAAGGCTTTTTGTCTCATTAACTCTCCTCCTCTTACTAATTCCCTTCAACCTTTGTCTCTTCACCACACTGTTGCATCTTTATCTCTCTTCTATCGCTACTTCAATGGTCACTGTTCCTCTGAACTGTCTGCTTGCATCCCTCCACCTCTACAATGGGCACGTAGTACCCATCTAGCAACATACTCTCATCCCTTTTCTGTCCATCTCTCTAATGCTAGAGTTAACTGTTACTCCCAGTCCTTCATTTATGCAACTGGTCAACTCTGGAACTGTCTTTCTCTGTCTGTATTTCCTACTTCCTATGATCTCCAGTCTTTCAAACGCAGTGTGTCCAGGCATCTCGAAATGAACGGATCCTGAATTTGGCTCTCTTTTGTATTGTTTTTGCTTTTTCTTGGAAGGAACAGTATACAGGCCTGTGGCCTTTGGTTCCTTCTTCCTTGCATTAAAAAAAGAGAAAAAAAAAGGTGAATTATGAAGTGTTGGCACCATATAAAACTTCATCATGCGGACTGTGCTTTCAGCTGCTTGATATACCTGGCTCAGATTGAAACCTTTGACGTGATGTTTCTTGTGACAAACTTCGTCCATTTTCCCAGCTCCCATTGTCGCAGAATGTTTTTGCATTTTCATAACTTAAGTTATCCTGGTATTAAAGCTTCACATCATCATCTTAGCCAGTGCTTAGTTTGGCCAGAGATTAAAAGGGATGCCCGTGCATGGACATGGCAGTGCACTTCCTGTCAAGCTTCCAAAGTTCACCGTCATACCAAAAGAGCTTTAGAGTCATTGTCCCTCCCTTCCTGTAGATTTTACATTGTACAGGTTGACATTGTAGGCCCTTTGCCACCTTCATGAGGGTACACCTATTATCACTTGTATTGATAGATTTACCAGAGGGGCCGAGGCAGTACCTATGCAGGATTTGTCAGCTGATTCAACTGCATGGGTCTTTCTTTTAGTTTGAGTTGCTCAGTTCGGTGCCCCTAACACTGTCATTACAGATCGTGGTGCACAGTTTGAGTGTGACCTGTGGCACCAACTCCTCCCTTTCCCGGGAACAGTGAGACACCATACGACATCTTATCATCCCCAGGCAAATGGTATGATTGAGTAGTTTCATTGGCATCTAGAGGATGCTCTCAAGGCATAACCGCAGCAGTATCAATGGGCTGATGCATTGCCACTTGCTTTTCTGGGGCTCAGGGTTGCGGTTAAAGAAGACCTACACTCCAGTCTGGCAGAAATGGTTTAGGTCAATCCATTAGGTTCCCTGGAGAATTCATTATCTCAACTCTTCCTGAAAACCTTAGTAAGTACTAGTTTCTTGCTGTTCTCCAGGAAACCATCGCTAGACAGCAACCAGTACCTCCCCGTCAGGTACCATGTCAGTCTTGTCATGTTCCCTCTTCTTTGGTCGATTGCAAGTATAGTATTTGTGCCTGCGTTGTGATGCTTATCAGCGTCCACTTCAGTGTCCTTATAATGGCCCTCGTTGTTAAAAAATCGAGTAAGCATTTCACTATCCACTGTGGTAATAGTCAACAAACTGTTTCTGTGGATAGGTTAAAACCTACAGTTTTTCCAACATCTATTTCCTCCCCAGCTGCTCAACTCACTTCTCAAACCCTTGGGCAAATTAGCATTTCCCTACCACCTGAAGGTGATTGTGCATCAATTCAATCACCTTCCTCTAATCGTAAACATTTGTTGTCAGACCATGTTGCAACACCGGGGCCCCACACTGCTAAGGCTCAATCAGCTCCTGTTGTTGAGAGGAGGAGCAGAAGGGTCTCCTTTCCCCCTGAGAGGTACAGTCACGCTCCCTAATTTAGACCCACCCCGAGCCAAGCCGAGAGCTGAGGGAGGCAGTAGCCACGGCTCTTAAACGAACGTGTTTATTAGCCACCCCCCCTCCACCCCTCAATTCCCCCCCTCCCTCTTGCATCCAACATTCATTCTCTACCTTACTGCATTTCTTTCCACCCTCACCTCTTATGAAACAATCATTTACTGAAAAGGACAATGCTGGACGGTATTAGACAGTAGATTTTAGAAAACATAGGGCATAAAAAAAAGATAAGACCCGAATATATTATTTTTCTTAACAAATAAAGGCGTTCGTTTAAGAGCCGTGGCTACTGCCTCCCTCAGCTCTGGGCTTGGGTCGGGGTGGGTCTAAATTAGGGAGCATGACTGTACACTTCAACGGTAATTGCTGAGAGAGCATCTCGCCCACCTCGGGGGCATTCCATCCAGGCACCTGCCTTTTTGACATCCTGGGAGGGAGAATAGGGTGGTGATCCTGACCTACCAGTATTCTTACTGTATACTCACATGCTACCAATGGTCACGTGTTTGTACTTGTCCCGGTAGTTTTTTACTTGGTGGGAAAATCTTGTGTATCGAGTCACTGAGCAATGAGGTTTTGTGGGTATGAGAATCTGACACTTCTAATCTTGTGTATAAAAGGGCAACAAGTGATGCAGTAAGGTCAGCAAGCAGTTCCAGCTCTTAGCAAGCACTTCTTCAGGCTCAGTCTAGCCTTTGTCAAGAAAAGATTTTTTTTTTTTTTTTTTTTTTTTAATGCAAGGAAGAAGGAACCAAAGGCCATGGGCCTGCAAACTGTTACTTCCAAGAACAAACAAAAATGATACAACCAAATTCAAGATCCATTGTTCATTTCAAGATGCCTGGACACACTGCATTTGAAGGACTGGAGATCATAGGAAGTGGGAAATACAGACAGAGGAAGACAGTTCCAGAGTTGACCGGTTGCATAAATGAAGGGAATAATGGTTAACTTTTGCATTAGAGAGTTGGACAGAAAAAGGATGAGAGGTTGTTGCTAGACGGGTACTACGTGCCTGTCGTAGAGGTGGAGGGATGCAAGCAGACAGTTCAGAGGAATAGTAACCATTGAAGTAGCGATAGAAAAGAGATAAAGATGCAACAGTGCGGCGAAGAGACAGAGGTTGAAGGGAGCTAGTAAGAGGAGGAGAGTTAATGAGACAAAAAGCCTTTGACTTCACCCTATTGAGAAGGGCTGCATGTGGGGAGCCTCCCCACACGAGACTTGTACTCTAAACAGGGGCGAATAAAACCCGTGTACAAAGTCAACAACTGTGCAGGGGTAAAGAAGGTACGGAGTCGGCTTAGCACACCTAATCTCTTGGAAGCAGATTTCGCAAGAGATGTAATATGTTTCTTCCAAGATAAATCCCTAGTGAATGAAACCCCAAGCATGTTTAAGGATGTTGCAGGAGCGAGCTGTACATTATGAAACATCAGTGGGTACTCCTGTGGAAGATTTTGGTGGGTTGATAGGTGTAAGAATTGAGTCTTCGATGCATTCAAAACAACAAGATTATTTTTACCCCAGTCAAAGATACGAGCCAAGTCAGACATTAGGTGTGTCATAGCCTCATCCCTGGTTTGCTGAAGTAACTGCTGAGACAGACATTGCAGGAACTGAAAGGAAAGATGAAGGGTGGAATCATCAGCGTACGAGTGGATAGGGTTAGATGTACAGCTTAGAAGGTCATTGATAAATAAAACAAAGAGAGTAGGTGATAGGACAGAACCCTGAGGAACACCACTGTTGATAGATCTAGGAGAAGAGCGATGGCCGTCTACAACAGCAGCTATAGAACGACCAGAAAGGAAGCTAGAAATGAAGGCACAGATAGAAGGATAGAAACTGTAAGAGGGCAGTTTAGAAATTAAAGATTTATGCCAGACTCGATCGAAAGCCTTTGAGATGTCAAGTGCAATGGCAAAGCATTCGCCAAAGAAAGGAGGAGGACCAGGAGTCCGAAAGGTAGATGAGAAGATCGCCAGTGGAGCGTCCCTGACAGAACCCATACTGATGATCAGAAAGAAGGTTGTGATAGGAAAGATGCTTTAAAATTTTTCTGTTAAGAATAGACTCAAACACTTTTGAAACACAGGATGTTAAAGCAATTGGACGATAGTTAGAGGGTTGGGAATGGTCACCCTTCTTTGGGACTGGCTGAATGAGAGCAAACTTCCAGCAAGAAGGAAAAGTACAAGTTGATAGACAAATGTGAAAAAGTTTACCTAGGCAAGGTGTAAGCACTGAAGCACAGTTCTTAAGGACAATAGTAGGGACCCCATCAGGCCCATATGCCTTGTTAGTATTGAGACCAGTGATGGCTGTAAATACATCAACTGAAGAAATTTTAATGTCAGCCATAAGGAAGTCAGAGGGGGGAAGTGATGGAGGAACAGCACCGGAATCGTCTAAAGTGGAATTGGAGGAGAAAGTCTAAGCGAAGAGATCTGCTTTATCAGTACGAGAAACAGCTACAGAGCCATCAGAGTAGAAAAGAGGAGGGAAGGATGATGAGGTAAAGTTGTTAGAAAGATTTTTGGCAAGGTGCCAGAAGGAGCGTGAAGAATTTGAGTTGGAGAGTTGGGAACATGTAGTGGGGATGAAATTATTTTTAGCAGAACGAAGAACAGACTTATCATGATTCCGGGCAGAAACATAAGGAAGATGTGATTCAGGGGTGGGTTGGCTCCAGTTCCTTTTGTAGGCCCTCTCCTTGTTGCGGACAGCATTAGAACAAGCGTGATTAAACCAAGGCTTTCTTGCATTAGACAAAGGATATGAGAAAGGAATGTATGCGTCCATGCCCGAAAGAATAACCTCCGTAATGCGTAAGGCACACACAGATGGCTCCCTGCCATGGAAGCAATAATCATTCAAGGGATAATCAAGGAAGTACTGCCTGAGGGCCTCCCAATCCGCAGCTCCAAAGTGCCACAGACAACATTTCTTTGGAGGGTCCCCAGGCCGCACTGGAGCGATAGGACAGGTTAAGATAATAAGGTTATGATCGTAGGAGCCCAACGGAGAAAAAGATTAACAGTATAAGCAGAAGGATTAGTTGTAAGGAAGAGATCAAGTGTGTTGGAACTCTTTCCAAGGTGGTCAGGGATACGGGTAGGGTGCTGTCCAAGCTGCTGTAGGTCATTAAGGATAGAAAAGGTGTAGGCTTGTTCACCAGGTGGATCAGTGAAAGGAGAGGAGAGCCAAAGGTGGTGGTGAACATTGAATGGAGACTTCAGAGAAAGAAGAAATGGATAGAATGTGTTCCATCGTATAAGTAAGATAGTCGAAGAATTTTTGATAGTCAGTAGAATTAGGCGATAAGTAAACAGCACAGATATATTTAGTCAGAGAATGACAGGAGAGCCAAAGCCAGAGAGTAGAGAATTCAGAAGAATCAAGTTCAGGAACATGAGAGCAAGATAGGTCATTGCATACATATACACAACAGCCACCTTTGGGTTTGAAATGAGCATAAAGTAGGATGATACAGAAAAGGGTTTGCTGTCGGTTGCCTCAGACAGCTGAGTCTCTGTTAAGAATAGAAGGTGAGGTTTAGAGGAGGAGAGATGGTGTTCCACAGAAAGAAAGTTAGAGGAAAGGCCTTGAATGTTGCAGAAATGAAGAAGAAGTGAGTCAGGCAGTGGTTCCAGGCATGAGTCATCACCGAGAGAGGGGCGGATGGTGGTGGCATTTATGGTTCCTCCCCCCTGGGGACTCCGAGGCACTGTTGTAGTTCGCCATTTTTTAATTTTGAAAAGGTAGTGCATTGTGTACTCTGCATGTAGTTTGGTGTTGACAGTTGTGTTGTGCAACCTTAAAATTGTGTTCTGTACTTGTTATTGGTATACTGTACCATATTCTTTTTATAGACCTTGATTACTGTGACTTGTTGAGAGAGTATTCATAGGTCTATGTGGTTTGTGTTTTTTTATTAATAAACTTTTAGATATTTGTGGTGTTTACCGTCTGGGTTGGACATACCTTCTCACTAAAGTACAGTATTTCATTATCTTTGAAGATTTTATCCATAAAGGCGCTGTCGCACTCATACCTTGAGAAACCTCATTACATGTACAGATTTTTCTGGAATCAGGTACAGACTTTATCACACTACGTTGTGATTTGCATCTCAAATCTTTTGAGTGTAGTCTGGTTCCTGGAACCTGCGACCACTGACCAGCAGATGAAATGAGTGACTCTGAGTACACAAATACCCCTGTGGTTGCCACACACATCTCTTACCTCGTTTCCTATGCGTAGAGGATCAGTTAAACCTGACTTTCAGTCTTCCAAGACCCTACCTTCCTCCCAGTGCACATCATCCATATCCATTCCATCACTGACTAGCCCCTGTATTTCAACATTTTATTATACTGTATATTCCATCAATTCCAGAGGCTTTCCCTGTTCTGGCTCTTTTCAGTGCTTTAAATACTTCCATCTTGCCAGTCTCTTCATCCCCACTCTCTTCTCTTCTCTTCTTCTCCCAGCCATTTCCCAACCATGTATACTTGTGCAACTTTTGTTCTCTGTATTAAACAGTTCCTTAAAGTTCCACCAGAATTCTGCCATTTTTATTTTTCATTCCTCTTCTGTTACCGTTCTCACTCATACTTTCCTGACCTCCTTCCAAAACAGCTTCTTACATTCCCTTCCCTTTATACTCAGATTTCTTTCAGACTTCTCATCTACTCATTTCCCACTCTTTCTTATTTGTATTTTCATCTCTCTCTTCATCTGTACATAAAACTCTCTTTTTCATCTCCCATCGTCTTTCCATTACGTCCCATCCAGTCACTATATGATTTCCTCTTTGCCTCAGTTTGTTTTGCCTTTTCATTCCATGTTGGTGTTCCTTGCACCCCCTTATGTTTTATCCTTACCCCACACACTGCCTCACCTGCTAGATAGATTTCTTCTATGAAAGTAGTGGAATCTCCTAAATCGTGGCTTTATGAGACTGAGCACACGCTGTGATTTGAGAATTTCGTTAGAAATAACCAATCTTATAAGGAATATTACTTTTGGGTCTGTCATCTTGGAAAAGTTGCCCCCTTCACCCCCAAGCCTACATCAAACTGGTCACCAGCAAACACTGACAACCTGGAAAAGAAATTAGTAAAGCCAATTGAATGGGAATGAACAATATTGCAAGATTCTTACCTGACTCTGACTGACGACACTGCTTGAATGGACGGGGGTGGGAGGAGGGGGGAGGGGCTCCAAGGCCTGAGGCAAACTATGGCCTCTCAGCACGAGGCGAGTGTGCTGCCGCCTGTGTTCCGCATCAACCTCTCTCAGGAACCCCTCAAAGTCCAGGGTGGAGATAACATAAGCGGTGCTATCACCCTCAGTTGCCTCTTCGTCATCATAATAGTTGTTGATTCGTTGTTTAGATTAATTTTTTTACCAAACTGGTTGGTCCTTTTCATATTTTCTATTGAAATGGACCTTTCACAGGTTACTTATTATTATTCCTGGACTACCACAGCTACTGGGCAGTTTTGTAAACGTACCCCTGACTATAAATGAGGATTTAGAATATGTGATACACTGACGTGTCCAGTCAGAGCAGTGGTTGGTAAATAACGCTGCCAGTTAAAGAGATCATTGGTAAACACTACCACAGCCAGCCTGCCAGCTTCCTTAAATACCCCCAAAATAGGTTTATTTTGTTTTTTCCACTCACTCCTCTCAGTCACAATTCAACAGTTAACTATCGTTGTTGCATATATACCAAAATTACTTAACTTGAAATTGTGAATTTGTTGAAATTGTGAATTTGCCATAACATAGGTGGAATTGCCGTGCCTGTTTGGTAAAGAAGTACCTCATTGAGCCCGCAGTGGTGGGCAACTTTGGTTTTCTTCTCACCGTCATCAATCCTCTTTATTACGTCTAATTTTTGGGTGTAAGTTAACATTGATTTCTATGTCTTCTCCTTCCTCGAAGAAGTTGTAGGCATAAGAGGGCTACAGTTGGCCATGGTAATGCTGGGCAGGCGGAGGAAGCACGGAGGGGGGGAATCCTCTCGTAACAAACACACTGGAACCACTCACTAACAACACTGGGGCATCAAGGGCAGGTGTCCTTCGTGCTTGTCATGGGAGGGAAGTTCTGTGATTAGTTACAGTAAGTGCTATGCTTGAATATTATTGGTTTAGTAATTGCAATGCTTTATGCCTGGTTAGATGTGCGGGCTTGAGGTAATGGTGGCGCGTATTACACATGGCATAGAAAACGCGTCACTTTTGCGGCTGCATTTGTGAATTTTGTGCAATTTCTGCGAGTTACTGATATTGCAAACTTGCATGCTGTTGCCGCATACTGTGAATCCACTGCTTAGGATCATGCAGTTTAGGAGATTCCACTGTATCTTACACATGCCTTCCACCTCCTCCATTTGCTCTAAATCACATCTGTCCAGTTGCTCACCCACTCCTCTCTCATATTCATGTTCAGCACAGATCTCATTCATTCATTCACATACATAGTCAGTGATTGCCTTCCATTCATCCAACCTGCCACCCATCCTTCTTATTGCTCACCATGTATACCTGTGAATCATGTGGTACCTAAAGAAGATACTGACTTCTAAGCCCATCACTACACGAATGTTCACCAAAGCACTACTTTCTTCCAACCTGCCACCCATCCTTCTTATCACTCGCCATGTATACCTGTGAATCATTTTGTACCTAAAGAAGATACTGATTGCCAAACCCTTCCCTGCACAAATGTCCACCAAAGCACTGCTATTCCCATCCACTTCAGTGGGCACAACTTCACTCAGCACCTCCCTGTCGACTCTGACATTCCCTACTTTTTCATTCATATCTCCAGTCAAGATTACAGGTACTCTCTCACTCTCAGATTGTTCTAAGCACACATCCACATTCATCCAAAATTCATCTTTCACTCTAGCTGTTCAGTGCTTCATTTGGATGTACACACAAACAATCGCCCCCTGCTTCTACCTTATTGAACTTCCAGATTTATTCTTAGAGAACAATCAGAGATCCAACCGATCCACACCTCCTTACTCTCCTTCCACCTCTTACGTTTTCGTTTTCGTTTTTCAAGGCTCCAAGATGCTTGCATTCATTGGCCTTGGTCACCTAATGGCGGCTCTCCATGCTGCTCGATCTTTGGCAGCCTCTCTGTTCAGTCCCTTAACCCTGAGGTCACACTTAATGACCTCGTCCCATGTCTTTCTTGGTCTACCCCTCCCTCCCCCTCCCCCAGTATTAACACTTCTCACCTTCTGCACCCAGTTATCATCCCCCATCCTCTCCAGATGTCCAAACCACTTCAGCCTACCTCTCCTCATCACAGTACCAATACACTCCAGTCCCAGCCTACCTCTCAACTCTTCCATCGTAAACCCAGCCCCCCCAGGCCTTGTACGAAGGGATGCACTGCACATCCACCTAATCATTGTCATTTTTGTACGTTTAAGCCTGCGAATATCCTCTTCCTTTACTGCGCAGGTCTCACTACCATACAGCATCACACTCCTAACACATGCTGCATACAAAGATCCCTTAGCACGTAAGGAGAGTCCTCTCAATGTCAGGAGAGGCAACAGCTCCCTGAACTTCTTCCAACCACTTTTCACCCTAGCAACCGAGCTAGCTCCAGCCCCACCTCCGGCACATAACATGTCTCCCAAATAACAAAACACTTCCACACACTCAAGAGACTCACCAACAAGTTCAATCCTTTCACATCTAACAATCTCCTTGTGCTCTTCCTGACACGTTGCACACATAAAATTGGCATTATCTCGCAGTCTACCTTTAATACCACTACATCTTTTGTGCACCCTGCACAAGATGGAATTACTTCCCACACCTTTGTGGCAAACTGCACATGGACACTCTTCCTTTCCCCTGATTGTACCGCCACCAACCCTAGATATCATCACTTTTGTTTTATCTTCATTTACCCGTAAGCCCTTGTGCCCCATACCATCTCTCCACTTCTTAAATCTTTCCTCCACCTCCTTTTCATTCTCTGCAGTCAACACCAAATCATCAGCATTTAACATCTCCCACGGGAGTCCATCTCTGAAGTCACCATGATAAACAAGGTGCTAAAATCTGACCCCTGATGCACACCAACATTCACGGAAAATCATCACCCAAAACTCCATTCACTCTTACCTGGATGCGAGCACCCACATGCTGTACATGACCATAACCACCCTAACCAGCCACTCTTTCGACCCAGGCTTTTTCATTGCCCATGCTACACAATATGTACACCCTCCTTTGTCCTTTGTTTCTCATTTATGCCAGTGCATATGCCCAGTCTGTGTCCCCACTGTCTCACACACTCTTCTCTTAAATTGGTCTCGGTAAGCCTGCATATGTCAATTTTGCATCCAAAGCACCAGAAGAATCTACTTTTTGTTTTTTTCCCACCTCATCAGTTGCACCCCTCCCAATCCATGTTGGCATTCTTAATGTGTCCTAATACCAGTTTTAGGTCATCAGCCGTTGAACCATGTAGATCCGAGGCATATTTATAGTACCTGTATTTTTAGTGTGCTATTTTGCAGGGCAGGATGCTAGCAGTTTGTTGGCACGTAGGAAACACTTGTGGTTTGGTTATGTGGTTACTACCCAGCATAGTAAATGATTTTCTGGCTTACAGGAAATCAGTTGGCATGTCACCCATTGTAGAGTTACCTGATGGTAGCCCTACTTCTAGTGACTGGATGATGGGCACCCTAAACCACCACCCTTTGTACTTCATGTAATTTGAACACAAGTCATTGTATCTCAGTAACTATATATTAAGTTTTCACCATCCATCCATCCATCATCCAATCCTACCTTGCCCCATGAGGAGTGTAGGAGCCCGGGGCTAGGCAAGTTGGTCCTGACATTGAAGATGAGAGTGACCAGCCTCACTCATCCATGAGTGGCATCACGTGAGCAGTAACCCCAACCATCCCTTGGATGTAAACCTTCATTGGCTCAATCCGATTGCAGCGCCATAATACCCACTACACCACCAGGCGCCATAATTTGGTTATGTGGTTACCACCCACCGTAGTAAATGGTTTCCTGGTGTACAGGAAACCATTTGGCTTGTCACTCAGTGTAGAACCACTGGAAAGTAAAATATGCCATTTGCTTCTTCATTTTCCCAGATTTTGCTTCCTAATGTAAACAGTGATTTATTGACATCACAGGCTTTATTATTTCATCTTGTTACATTAGACATAGGCTTGTTTAAGCTTGCATACTTAATTATCATGTATCATTTATAAAAGCTCCAACATGCTTGCATGCATCAGCCTTGGTCACCTAATGGCGGCTTTCTGTACTGTTCGATCTTTGGCAGATTCCCTATTCAGTCCTTTAGCTCTTAAGTCACATTCTATGACCTCATCCCAGATCTCTTTTCGTATGCCTCTTGCAACCCCACCCCCTGATGTTCACACTTTTCATCTTCCACACCCTGTTGCCATCCTCTGTCCTTTCAACATGCCCAGACCATCTCAGTCTACCACTCTTCATCACAACAGCAATACAGTAAGACCTCACTATAACGGACTAATTGGGGCCCAAGCCATTCCAAAAGAAGCGAAATTCTGATAAAAGCAACATCCAGACTTCCCCCTGCTAACCCAGACTTTTTACGATATATCAGGCATTAGTCCGGATCGCACCAACAGTTTTTTAACCCCTTAACCGCAGGTCGTCACTTTCATGACGGTCGGGTGCAGTGGATCATACCACGGGGCGTCACTTGAGTGACTGTGTTATTTTTAGTTCCCCTGGGCTTTCTGGTGGTGACTTGTATCATCTATCAGCACTGTCAATCTCCAACAATAGTCAGAGCTGCTAATGTCATCAGTACTCCCATCCATTGTTGACAATTTAGCCATTTTCCCCCATTCTAGACTCCCCACCCTACCTCCCCTCCATTACCCTCTCGTGTCGTCTGCTTAGCCGCTCCGTGCTAAGTAAATCTTCCCCGGATTTTTCCACTGTTTTCATCCATTGAAATGAGACCTGTGCCCTATTCTTATACAAAATAATATGTATATAAAAAAAATAGGGTAATTGATAGTGCCATACATCTGGAATTGGCTAATTATCACTTGGCAACATCCAACCTGCACTCGTTCACTAATTTCCCCTGTTTTTTTTTTTCCCTGTAAAATATGCCATATGAGCTACTCTCATAATATAAATGTATATAAGAAAGGAAGGGAGAACCCTGAGTGATATTTATATTCACCTGGAACTACCTAATTTATTATGTATTGTCTAGCTTTCCTACTACTTATTTCTTAGCATATACATTAGCAGCAGACATTTTCAACTCTTGGCTACCAAGATACAGTCAGTTCGCTCCGTTCTTTCTCGTCCTTCACGGTGAAATGATGCTCCTCCATTTCTGCTGCTTTTGTGCCTATGGTAAAAGGCCCTGTGGCCTCTACCCCTACTAAACATTGTGTGGGAAGCGGTAAAGGTAAGTGTAATAAAGTACTAAAAATAATAAAGTGTGAGTGTGTATATGAGTAAGAAATGACAGATTACCAGCAGTGAATTAGTGCGAGTGGGAGGCTCGTACTCGCTCGTGTTTTACATTGCTTTCACATTTTTTTTTTTTTTAGTATGGATTCCAAACTACTTGGAAATCACTGAATAGTGTTTCTAGTGATAATATCTGGCAGTGGTATTCAGATTAGGGGATGTCGGGAAGTGTAAAGTGGAGACTTAGTTACCCAACTTCAGAAGTCTCCACAAGTCCTACGGTAGTCGACGAGTGCTAGAAAAAACATCCCAGGAGAAAGCTGAAGGTATGTGTCATTTGCATATGTAATTAAAGTATTCTAGGACTAATAACTGATTTTTGGCAAATATTTTTAAAAAGTCAGTCGGAGCGCGAATATCCCCGCGGGAATGGCACGGCACGCCTCCGACAACCCCGCGGTGTAGGGGTTAAACTGTTTTCACTACCACTGCAGTGCTGTACTTTATTATATCTTCACTACAAGAAGGCATACCAAAAGAGATCTGGGATGAGGTCATAGAATGTGACTTCAGAGCTAAGGGTCTGAATAGGGAATCTGCCAAAGATTGAGCAGCACAGAAAGCCGCCATTAGGTGTCCAAGGCTGACGCATGCAAGCATGTTGGAGCTTTTATAAGTGATACATGATAATTAATTATGCAGGCTTAAACAAGCGTATGTCTAATGTAACATGATGAAATAATAAAGCCTGTGATGTCAATAAATCACTGTTTACATTAGGAAGCAAAATCTGGGAAAATGAAGAAGCAAATGTCATATTTTATTTTCCAGTGGTTCTACACTGCGTGACAAACCAAATGGTTTCCTGTACACTAGGAAACCATTTACTATGCTGGGTGGTAACCATATAACCAAATTATGGCACCTGGTGGTGTAGTGGGTAATTACGGTGCCTCAATCCCGCACGGGGTGGCCACAAACAAATTGCCTCCATGTCGCTCTGTCCCCCGCCATTTCACTACCCCGCTTCCAACTCACACCCCCCTCTCTCATGTACCTCTCAAATGGTATAATATATATAATAATACTGTAATGTACACTGATGGACATATCTTTTATTTGCCTTATTGTGGTGAACTTAGCTTAACCCTTTCACATACCAATGACGGGCTGGACAGTCGTTCGTTTGTCAACCTCTGACGTCAGTATGATGACTTTGCCCGTCATCCGATGTAATCTCTACAGAAAAATTTAGGGAGTCGTCATTTTTGTTGGATGACGGGCAAAAGTGGGCGGAGCTAAGCCTGCCACAGCTGGAGCGTGCATGCTCACTTGGTTAGTCGGCTCAGTGTTGTATGGGGGTCCTCACAGGTAGGATGTACACCTCTTGACCTCCCACCAAACACTTATGCTCCGTTTTCTCTAGTAAATTATGGCGTTATTATTGAAGAAAATACAGTAAATGATGCATTATTGGAAAGGAAATTTATTTTGCTACATATTGATGCAAAAAATATTATTATATCATAAATAGTTTTTTTTTGGCAAATATTTTTTTAAAGGAATGTAAA
Organism: Birgus latro; assembly: GCA_018397915.1. Lineage (NCBI taxonomy): Eukaryota > Metazoa > Arthropoda > Malacostraca > Decapoda > Coenobitidae > Birgus > Birgus latro. The sequence goes on from JAGKTI010002035.1 coordinate 28,932, forward strand.
ACTTTAGCATGTCAGCTAACTTCTACTCACTCATTTTGCATTTTATTTTGTATATATTGCCTTTTTGAATAATGTTTGACAGAGGAAAACTCTTCTCCTTCAAAATGAGACCAAAGTTGGCCTTTCTATGATGAATAGTAACATTCCTATGACCGTTAGAAGTAAACTATCTCTAAGCAACTGTTGTGAAAGCTCTTGATCGAGAGTTGCGCGCCACAGCCAGAATTTGCGCACACTCCTATAAGGGAAAGGGTTAAGTGGTTAGGTAGTCCGGACTGCTTCTGGCTTTGTCGGACTTTTTCCGATATATAGGAATTTAGTCCGGTAGCTCCTCGATTCCAATAAAATCAAATTCCGGTCTATTAAAGTCTGTTATCTCAATGTCTTACTGTACATTCAACTTCCATTCTTCCTCTCAACTCTTCAGTTGCAATCCTAGCTTCCCCCCCCCCCAGGCCTCACATTCAAGGATGCACTACACATCCGTGTAATTATTGTAATTTCTGTACATTTGAGCCTATGAATATCCTCTTCCTGTCTATGTCTTGCTACCATACAGCAGTACACTCCTGACACAAGCTGCATACAAAGAGCCCTTAGCATGGAAGGAGAGCACTCTCAATGTTAGGAGAGGCAACAGATCCCAGAACATCCTCCAGCCACTCCTTACCCTAATAACAGAGCTAGCTCCAGCACCACCTGCAGCACAGAATATGTCCCCCAGATAACAAAACTCCTCCACACACTCAAGAGATACACCAGTAAGATGATCAGTCCTTTCATGCCTGACTGTCTGTATATGCTCTCCCCAATACACTGCACACATGAAGTCAGCATTATTTCACAGCCCACCTCTTACACCACCACATCTCATATGCACTCACTAATCACAAACTGCATAAGATGGAGACACTTTGTACACCTTCCATCCATCCATCATCCAATCCTATGTCACCCCACAGAGGAGTGTAGGAGCTCGGGGCTAGGCAAGTTGGTCCTGACATTTAAGATGAGAGTGACCAGCCTCACTCATCCCCGAGTGGCATTACGTGAGCAATAAACCCCAACCATCCCTTGGATATAAACCTTCACTGGCTTAATCCAATTGGAATGCCATAATTACCCACTAAACCACCAGGCGTAGTGGTAGGTGGTGGCGACCATCATCCACTCACTTGATGTAGTGCTGCCTACTTTTTCCTTAACCTTCATCATTCTTTTTCTGTGCCTGCCCTCATCTCTTCCTATTTCTCCCATCTTTCCTGTCACTTCTTATTGTTTTTCTTTCCTTTACAGGTGGCATTACATTGAGTGACAAGCCAAATGGTTTCCTGTAAGCCAAGAAATCAATTACAACGCTGGGTGGTAACCATATAACCAAACCATACGTGCTCCCTACGTGTCAACAAGTGGGTTGGTGGAGGGTTAGTGCCCCTCCCTGTAAAACAAATAACTCAAAGTCAAATGGCCACCCCTTACGGGATTATGGCGTCTGGCAATAGATAGATAGATAGACCACCAGGCGCCAAAATTTGGTCATATGGTTACCACCCAGCGTAGTAAATGGTTTTTTGGTGTACAGGAAACCATTTGGCTTGTCGCTCAGTGTAGAGTCACCCCCAGGCAGAAGGACGAGGAAAGAATGAAGGAAAAAAGGATGCCCTTGCGAGAAATTGCACATGGCCACACTCCCTCTGCTTTGGCAGTATCGCCACTTTTGTTTAATCCTCATTTATTCACAAACTCTTGTGCCCCATTCCATCTCCACATTTCCAAAATCATTCCTCTGCATTCCTTTCATTTTCTGTGATCAACACCAAGTAATCAGCATACAGTATCTCCCCTGGGAGTCTGTCTCTGAAGTCACTGAGAGATCTTCAGGCACCATGACAAACAATAAGCAGCTCAAAACTGACCCCTGATGCATGCCAACATTCACAGAGAACTCATCACCCAAATTTCCATTCGCTCTCACATGGGTGCGAGCACCCGCGTTGTAGTAGTTGTTCCCCGGGCAGTCTGGCTGAACAGCCTCGAGTCCCTAAGGAAGGCCACGGCCGAGGATGGGCTTTCCCACAGAACTGTCAAGGAGAGTAAGTTATTGGCATAGGTGATTTTGTGCAGTGCAGTTTTCCTTAATGTGCTTAATAGTATGGGGTGTTGTGTTGTATCCTGGACAGGCATCAACAACAGAGTCATCCAGCCTTTTCTGATAACTCAAGAGAGCTGGATGATGCCCACATCTCAGCTTGGCCAGAGGGACCCTGTCCTCACGAGGGAGATAGGATTCAGAAGGGTGGATATCAGGAGGCCATGCATGCAGCTGTGCATTGTCTTTAAGTGACTGAATGGAGTGGCAAGTGATTTGAGTATGGATATGCTTCTGGAAGCTGGTTTGAGGCAGGTGAAGGGGGAGAGATGACAGTATTTGTGTATGATATCGTGTGCTGGATGTTGTTTTGATGTTCCTTGGCGTGTGTGAATGTGCTGTCATGTAATGTAGTGGATGATGTGGATTTGTGGAGGCTGCAGAGAGAATTCTTATGCCTCCTATGTCTAGATGGTTTCTTGGTGTAGGTGATCCGTGGGTGTAGTAGCTGTGCAGCCTGTGATTATTTTTAGGGCCTTGTTCTGTATGGTCTGTAGAGTGTTGTAGTGTGTTTTAGTGAGGTTAGAAGCCCAAGCAGGGCGTACATAATTCATCACCGAGCATATATATTGTTTGTATACTGTGGTGGTGGTTTCTTTGTAGTGTCCAAATGTTGTATGGGCAAGTGACCTTAAGGCATTGAGTCTTAGTGTTAAGTTATCTTTAATGTTTGTGATATGTTGTTTAAATGACATTGATGTATTGTATGTTACACCCAGAATTTTGTGTGTGTGTGTGTGTGTGTGTGTGTGTGTGTGTGTGTGTGTGTGTGTGTGTGTGTGTGTGTGTGGTAGGGGAGTGTTGTTTATGGTGGGGTGTGGAATGTGACTGTGTTCTGCTGTCCAGTTTGTGAGAAGGGTCTCTGTAGATTTGGCTGGGGCTATTTTGAGTCTGTTTGTGGTGAACCATTTGTGTAGTGTGTTGAGGTAAGGCTGGAGGATGTGTGCGGCTGTGTTTGCATTTTGGTGTGTACAGGCATACCCCGGTTTAACGATGTACTGTAATTGGTTAGGTAAATCCGCATCGTTAGGCAGGGTATTGTATATCAGGGTACTTTTAATATGTACAGTAATGTGGAGCATTTACCAGCCTTGGGTTTTCCCCCAAACCAAACCCAAAATCCACCCAAATGAGCCCAAGAACAAGTTTAAAGCCAATCTAAATGGCCTAACATCTGTCAAGGAAGCTAACCTAAGTCTAACACCTGTAAATAACTCATTGAAACCAACAGATAAAGTCTGAAAATCGTAAAGAATAGGTTAGAAAATATCAAACACCTCTCATCTCTTACGTCTTGTAAGTCCATGTCCGGTCCTGGCTATCATCCTTGCCCCCCCCCCCCCCCCCCGAGGCTAGGGGACATGTGGTGCTCCCTACCACTCAGTCATCCTCCTCAAAGCCCTCAAACCCCATCTCTAGGGGAAGGTCAGAGGGGGGGGGGAAGCCTGGTGAGGTGGGGTGATTGTAGCAGGAGACTGATGCACTGGCTCTGGGGATGGCGATGGAGTGCAATGCGATGAGGCAGGTGGTGGCAATGGGGTGCAATGCGATGGCTAAGGCGGTGGTGATGGGGTGCAATGCAATGGCTCAGGTGGTGGCGATGAGGTGCGATGCGATGGCTCTGGGGGTGGCAATGGAGTGCGATGTGATGACAGAGGAGGTTGTGAGGGAGACAGCTGCTATGACCACGGTGGCGAGGGAGACTGCTGCGATGACTGATGAGGTAGCGATGGAGTCTGATGCGGTGGCTCACATCATGCCGAGGGAGACAGAGACTGTGGCCATGGTGGTGAGGGAGATGGAGACTGGGGTGAGGAAGGCAGCGATGAAGTGGCGGAGTGCCTTAGTGGAGACACAGGTGACACGGGAGACAGGGATCGGCTGGAGGTTAGGTCCAGCACTAGCAGCCAAGCACGTCCTCAGCCGGAGGAGACCCTGGGTGATTCTCTGCTGGTTGATGGTCAGGGAGATGCTCTGCTGGTTGAAGATTGGGGACATGCTCTGCTGGTTGAAGGCCGGGGAGATGCTCTGCTGGTTGAAGGCTGGGGAGATGCTCTGCTTGTCAAGGGCTGGGGAGATCCTTTGTGGCTTGCAGCCGTGGTGGGGGCCTGTTTGAAGATGGCAGTGATTGTTGTCTGCCTAGCCACCCTCTTCTTTTTCCTTCAGCATCATCCCATACACCTTCATCCCCTCCTCCAGTCGATCAGCGGTGTCCCTGTTTCGTCCTTGGAGAGGGTTGTGTGTGCGCATCAGTGCAATTATTTCGTCCAGCTTATAGAATTGTTATATTGAGGGCTTGCACTTCAGGGACAACCTCCTCCTCCTCCTATGCCTCTTGGTGCGCCTGCTGACTCTCCATATTGAGGAGCTCCTCTTTGCTGAGCTCCTCCCTGTTGCTTTCAAGAACCTCATCTACGTCCTCCTCGTTGACCTCCCCGAAGCCCGCCTCGTGCGACAATTCCACTATGTCCTGCCACACACGCTGCACCGGCAGAGCTTGCACATCCTCGGGGAAGCCAGTGAAGGAGTGCACGCACTCTGGCCACAGCTTCCGCCACACACCGTTCATGACGGGCTAGCTAACTTCACACCACGTTGCAGTGACCTTCTCTATGACATGGCGTATATTTTAGCCCTTCCAGAACTGCTGCACTGTTGTCCTATCATCAGTGTCACAGGCCCTCACCAACTGCTGCATAATGCATTGGAGGTAATACGTTTTGAACACAGCGATCACCCCATGGTCCATGGGTTGCAAGAAGGATGTGGTGTTGGGGGACAGGAACACCACTTCTATGTTGCTTGCCCATTCCTTCATCGCGGGAGGGCGACTAGGCGCATTGTTTACCACCACGAGAAATCTGTTCACCAAATTCTCCCTGGAGGCATACTGCTTCAGGACACAATAGAGGTACAAGTGGAAATATGATGAACAGATATCAGAAATCAGCGAGGCCTTCTTGTTTGACTTCTAGATCACCCTAAGGTTTTCTTTAACATACCCCACCAAAGCCCTGGGGTTTTTGGATTGGCTGGCAAGGAGCGGCTTCAACTTGAGGTCGTCCTTGGTGTTGCCTCCCAGCAGGAGTGTAAGCCAGTCCTTCGAGGCCTTGAACCTTGGCGTAGACTTTTCCTCTGTTGCAAGATGTGTCTTGGAGGACATTCTCCTCCAAAATAGCCCAGTGTCGTCAAAATTCCAGACCTACTTCGCAATGTAGCCACCCACCTCAACGATGCATTTCAGTTCGTCAGGAAACACTGCCACCGCCACCATATCTGCACTTGCTGCCTCAATGTACATCATCACGTGCTGGAGATTAGCTCACCTCTTGTGTAAGGGAGAGAATTTTAAGTTCCCTTAAAATGAATTTAAATTAATAGAGATTCCACAGCTTAAGCCACCAGTGTCTGGGCGGTACTTTGTTTGAATTTATTTAATTCGATGTTTTCTGTTTATTGCCAGAGTAGATATCCTAGAGTTATTTAAAAGGCCTCGTTAATTTGATTAACACTGGGAAGAAACACCAACAGATAATAATTGAAATAATTTGGTATGCTGCCACCACCCAGCGGCTGCCGGGAAAAAAAAGTATTAAAGATATTAGTCCTGTACGATGGAAGAGGGGACAATGAGGCCTACGGCAGTGAACGGGGTAGCGTGAGAAAGATATACGAAAGCGTGCTCTTTATAGATGATATATGCCTTGCGGGCCACTCAGTCTCATGAATTACTTCCCAGAGGATTTATACCAAACACATATGAAAAGTATACTTATCTATATTGCTAACCTTAAATTACATAGAATGCATAGAACTACGAACAAGAATTAGTTACTGGAGCATAGCAATACTTTAGTCTCTGATACCACCAGATTATCTGAGAGAATGGAAGCTCTCTTCTCCACAGTTTATAAAACACCTGACTCACATATCACAGTACATATAATTATATGAGAGTAAACCAATACAGAAGTACCTTGGGCTCTGCACTCATCAAGTTGTTGATTAATCTGCTCACCGAAGTACTATTCGCCCGATACAAACATACGTACATAAAGAATTCATCCAACTCGATCTCTTAACTCGTCGCGAGGTACCCTTGTGAAATAGAAAATTACATCCTCAGGAGAAACACACATAAACCTCGGTCTCAAAAGGACTCGTAGTGATACCCAGGTTTACAATGTGTTACACAGTTTACTCTACATTTGAAGAAATCATCCCTATTTTCCAGGGGTTTGCACAACCTAACATATCTATGTATATAATCCGAATCCCAAGAATAATTTAATATGTAGACTCAGCGCTTGCAGTACCTGCATGATAGAGGAATACAACACTCCACTTCTCACTCACTTATAACCAAAATATTACACTTCATGAATAAAAGGCTTACTAAGTGGACCATACGACAACATTATCGACACTGTGAATTGGAAGGAACTAAGTGGAAATGTGTAAGGGCTTTGGCACTAGGACTGCGGGACGTTACCCAGACAGCAATCCCGACTTGATGTTGCCGCACCACAATCTGCGGAGTTCCGTCCTCCATGAGGTTACGGCGAGAAGTCACATATAATAGTATTGGAAAATATTATCAGACAACTTACTTTATATATAGTTAGAATGACAACTAATTATTGTGACGTATGAGGGAGAATACCATGAATTACTCGGGACTATACCTGCGGAGTTCCGTCCTCCATGAGGTTACAGCGAGAAGTGACGCCCCGCTAAAACCCGCGACGTTCTTACAACCGGTTCTGACCTCGACCAATTACTCTACAGTCAGCTTGTTATACCATCGTCCAGGAATTTTGCAACAAGGAATTTACACAGTCCTTTACTTAGACAAAATGACTTATGATTATTTAAATTTTGTGGCAATAACCTAAGTCTAACAATTTAAAAACGATGCCTAAACTCATGCATTGACATAATTTTTCCTTTGTTCGCGTTGGTACTGGCCTACGTGATCTGGCGACAGTGAAAAATAAATTAATTTTGCGGCTAACAATGACCATAATCAATAATCAGACTTTACCTAAGCTCTTAGACATTATTATTTAGTACAACAAAATGCTATACACAAACTGAACTACAAAATTCTAAATTCCAAGTGTAAATACAACTCATTGCGAATTTTAATCTCGAATCAACTTTCTTCGCCTCTTTATCAAAACCAGACATGAATTTGCGCATCCAACTCGCTCCACATGGTCCACATATTAACAATAATACTCCCCTACTACACTTTAACTAAGATCAAGCCCAAAAAGAGAATTACAAGGTCCACTTACTATACATTGCATCATCTTAACAGGGTCCAGAATTCCACATACATCATACATAACCTAACATAAATTACACATATATTACACTTACACTATACTTATACTAACTTATATCACACTTATACTACTTATATTATACTTATGATACATACTAACATTTTCAGCATTACGCGGGTTTCTCCTCTTGAAAAAAAAAAATTAAACATCATAGGTCTTCATACAATACATTCTTCTACACTTCCTAGAGACCTGTGTGCAGACGGGACAGACTTACCCAACTCGACTGTGCATTTACTCTATGAACTCCAAATTAAGACAGTGCTTTCACTATCTGATATTCCCGTAAGTGGCACCTGTTGGTCCACGAATAATATGCATACCCCAGGGGGTCGCTTCTCTGTCACCAATGAACTCCCGAATATTCAGTAGAAATTGTGCCCCAGCCAACCTCCTGCCTGGATGCTAACATGGTCATCTCACCTGGACAAACCTGTACTCTCGCTGCTAGGATCGTCCCAGGGGCGCTTCACATACATTCAACCCACTACCCCATTTACGCTCCCCATTCATACTTCCTCGTGCTTCCAGCTCTCCATCTAGTAACTGACGAGCGCCTGTTAGGTCCTGAAGTCACTGTTACACCCTAGGCCGTGCTGACTGTAAAATGAGAGGATACCGGTTACCCCTCGAATTCAAGCTACATAATATTTCCACTGAACTGGGCTACGCCCATGACACATACTCCGATTAACCACAAACACGAGATTACACTCTCTCTCAACTCACAAACTAACACAGACAATAGTCAGATGGTCTGACCTGCACACACTTCCCTATCCAACACTTAACTAAATATTACCATAACCATCTTATCAACACTTCAACACACTACGGCACTTTAGCATTCCTCGATTAGTCTGCGTGGAGGTCGTCTTTCACGTGGTGGTAATTGTTCATCCTTGAATCAGGTATGACCGCTTCGTCCAGGGGTTCTAAAAGCCACTCTTCCCCTCCATAATAGGGTTTTACTTGTCCGGCAGCTCTTTGCAACACTTTACCTGTGAATACATTTTCCACCACATACACGCTACCTTCTCTTAACACTTCCACCACACGATACGGGCCATCCCACTTCACGTTAAGTTTACGACACGTGCCAAAAATCACTGTTTCTTTCTTGACCCATACAAGAGAACCAACTTCCACTACTTGATTTTTTCGCCTTCTATTGGCTACATCTCTGTACCTTCTTGACATTTTACAACGAGTGTCCCGTATGAGGGCATGAGCTGTGGTGGAGATCCTCGCCATCAACTGAAGGTAACGACACACTGACTAGTCTGGGAGGGTGGCGAGAAAAGAAGACGAAGTAAGGCTGCTGACCCGTTGATGTATGCACCGCCTGGTTCATGGTGATCTGGCAAGACTGGAGCAACTGGGGCCATCGAAGAGCGTGGCCGTGACATAAAGCAGGGTCCTGTGCATCCTCTCTGTCACTCCATTTCCTTGGGGATGATAAGGGGTTGTATAATACAAAGTGATTTGATGTCGCTGGCAAAATCGCTGGAACTCTTGACTGGTGAACTCTCCTCCGTTATCCAGGACAATTCCACAGGGAGTGCCATAATCTGCCACATATTGCCCTAACTTGTCTGTGATTTGTGTGGTCTGTTTAGTTGTAAGGGGGAAAAACCTGACAAAACGACTATAGTGGTCCACTACAGTAAGCACATAACGATAACCCTGGGTTCCAGCAACCATGTCTGTCAGATCTATACCAATCCTCTCCAGTGGTGTACTCACTGGGGGTAATTCTTTCCACTGTTGCTGCAATCCAATGTTCTGCCTAAACCTTTGACAAGTTACACACTTTTTAACATAATCACAAACATCCACTTTTAAGTTTTGCCAGTAATACAGTTCTTCCGCTTTCTTGATAGTTTTCTTCTGCCCTAGATGTCCTGTCAATTTGTGGGCGTGTTGCAATGCCTGAACAACTAACGTACGAGGAACTGTGAGACTATAATGAAGACTACCGTCTGCCTTTACACGTACATAATACAATATTTCTTCTACCAAGGCAAACTGATCTAAAGTATTCTTTGGCAGTCTTTTAGTGGGAAGCCTACCTACCACCTTCTAAATACTGCGCAAGTTCTGCCCATACTGGTTCTACTCTCTGGCGATCTCTCATCTGTTCTCGGTTCAACCCAAGCCAGGTGGCTTCAGGTGATCGGACTACCACTCGAACTGGGCATGATAAATGATCTGCAACGAAATTATCTTTACCTTTGAGATATTGTATATCATAATTGTACTTTCTCATTTCTAGAATCCAACAGTTCATTCTTGGTGATTTAGTCCTGCGTTTGAAAGTGCTGGTCAGTGGTTGGTGATCTGTGACCACTGTGAACCGTGTACCCCATAAGTAATGGTGATAATTATGGCATGCAAGAACTATTGCCAGAGCCTCTTTATCGGTGGTTGAATAGCGAGACTCGCAAGGGGTTAGTTTTTTTTTTAGAAATACCCGATTGGCTTATTAGTACCGTCAGCTTGTACTTGACTAAGAAGTCCACCAACGTGGGTGTTACTTGCATCCGTAGTAAGAGTGAATGGCTGATCTACTTTAGCTCCAACTAAAACAGAGGCATTGGTAAGGCAAGATTTAAGATGTTAAAATGCTTTCTGACATTCGCCCATCCAGAGAAAAGTGGTTCGTGATTTTGTCAGATTAGTGAGTGGTGTAGCTACGCGTGCGAACGATGGTACATGTTTTCTATAGAATCCGCACATTCCGAGAAATCGTCTCACTTCTTTCACAGTGGTGGGTGGTCTCATTTTAACTATGGCCTCTATATTCTTTGGATCAGGTTTACTACCTTCTGCCGAAATCTGGTGTCCTAGGAAAGTCACTTCTTTACATCCAAATTCACACTTACTGAGATTTAGCTTTACACCATTACTAGCAAGCAGTTCAAAAAGTTGTCTTAAACGATCTAGTAGGGTAGGAAAACTTGGGGCCCATAAGATCAAGTCATCTAGGTAATTTTTAACCCAACCTTTCTGTAGAAGAGGTGTTAGCAAATTGACCATTTGACGTGAGAAGATTGCTGGAGAACAGTTAAGTCCAAAGGGAAGACGACGAAAACGATAGAGAGCCACTCCATCGCTGAAAGTAGTCAGATCTCGACTCTCCTCATCTAATAAAATCTGAAAATATGCCTCTCGCATGTCCAGAGTGACGTAATATTGATGTCCAGTGGCTTGGTCCACTAATTCATCTAGCCGCGGAAGTGGATAGACATCTGCTGCGAGATGCCGGTTAACATGGCGGTAATCGAGGCACATTCTTTTACTCCCGTCGGGTTTATTGACCAAAACAATAGGTGATAACCAGGCTGCTGTGGATCTTTCAATGATCTCTCTATCCTCCATATCCTTCAACATATCAGTGATACTGCACAGGATAGCGGTACATTGGGCCTCTACTAGGCTGAGGATTTTCGACTTTAATATGAGCTGGAGGACCCTTGATCAGACCTAATTCTCCTTGGTCTAGGATGAATAGAGGGTCATACCTCAGGATTAGTTCAGTAAGCTCTTTTCGCTGGCCTTCAGTGAGTTGTTGCCAGTTCTGTACATCAATCAAAGCTTTCAATTTTTGACTACGGGTACCCTTCTGCTCAACGTGATCATTCTCAGGTAAAAGGTCATTTCATATTTTAGTGATGTTAACTTTATCAGGGATTGGGCTAGTCACTCTCTCATACGAACCGATGATAGTACCTTTTCGCAACACTTTCACCTTTTTAGTGGGGTTAATCAGTGGAACATAGATGTTGTTTGACTCGTTTACTTGGACCAAGTAAGGGTGACTATTATGACTCATGCTAGACTGTGGATAGACGATAAGATTAGTTTCTGGTTCCACTTTCACAGACACGGACACAAATTTAGTTTGGTAAGGGTCTAACTGCAAGGTCGAAAAGAGATTAATCTGTGAGAAGGTTTGTTTCGGTTTAGACATTACTACAGGTTCATCCTTAACTCTCCTCACTTTGTTCCTCTGTCGACGGATATGGTTTACTACATAGGGTGCACCACCCCACATCATAACTCTCTTCACACCATCCCACATGAGTGTAGCTTGGCTCAACACATCACATCCCAGGAGAATATCTGTACTAAGATAGGAGTTTGGTACTACCGGGAACCATTGCTTGTGTACTTTCTCATCACCGACCGCTATTTCAGCTCGCAACATCCCTAGTATTCTCAGAGGTGCGCCTGTGATTCCTTGTAAGCGCGGCGGATTACGTCGTGTGTTCAGTTCTCCCCCGATTCGTTTAAATGCGGACTCCTTGATCAAAGTATAACTACTGCCGGTGTCCACGACAGCTTCTAACATCTTCCCATTTGTTATGACACTGATAGTGGGAGATGTTTGACTGCCGGCTAGTCATAACTGCTGAGCCGGTTCCTGAGTTACTACCGGTGAGACGCCTTGAGCTGTGGTGTCGGGACTACATTCAGGACACCCGCGCTCACCTCGCCGACATCCGGGTCTGTGACAATCAAAACAATGTCCAGGAGGGGGTTTTCGCCAACAATCTCTGAGATTGTGAGAGGAAGCTCGACAATGAGCACAGTATTTATCACTATAAATTTTAGGGTTGTTAGGCCAACCCTTAACTGCTTGTGCCAGGTTAGACTTAAGTTCACGGATCTGACGCTTTAGATCCATTACTACTTCTTTCGGTCCGTCTGGATTCGAAAAGTTACTCTGTTTCGGTGAGTTTTTTTTATTTTTTTTTTTATTTTATTTTTTATGTGTCCGACTCTGGGCATAGGCTTTACAGCCTGCTATCAAGGCCCAGTCGTCCTCCTACATACCATACACCTCCTCATGTCACCACTTCGGCGCTTAACACCCACCGTCCATATTGAATACATGCTAGGGCTGTCTCATACAGGACTGGTGTATTGGTATGAGCGGGGTTATTTTTACGACATGTCGGCGGGTCTTCTGGTAGATCAGTAAAGCCTGATTTAATGAAATTCAAATCCTTAAACTGTTCCCTGCACCAGCGAGGATTCGAACCTGGGTCCCACGGGACTGCAAGCCAACTCTCTACCGATCGAGCTACCGCCTCCCCCAAGAAGATGATAGCTGGTTGTCTGACTCCCTATCTTTCATGCTTCTTTCAGGAGGTAACATATTTTCTTGAGAGGCCTGACTCGCTTCCAACAGTTGGCGTTCATTCTCTATTCTATCAATGAATTTCTTTAATGGGTATTCATCATCCAGAAACCCTTCTAATTTACTCCTTGATGGAAGAGGCAACCCATACCACAACTTATGCTTTGATTGTTTTGTCTCGGTTAGGGAATCTTTCATTGGGAAATTTGTGTTCAACGGCCGCATGTTTACATATATAGCGGTGCGTAAAAGCCTGTGGTGATTCTACCCAATCGTAGCACGCTGAATCCAATTCCTGCCATGCCCGATCGATGCTTACTTCAATAGCAAACTCTGACCTAAGGATCGCCTTGAATGTCAACCACGTGGTTACTCGTCTATTAGTCTGGACATTGTGAATGAACACTGCTAACTCCGTGCTCACTCGACTCTTCGTAATTTGTAAGCGCTTTGCATCATCTTGGCTACACTGCTGTACCACTTCAAAGAACATTTCCAGGCGAGCTGCCGCATCAATACTCTGCAATTGACTCAGTTCTAGTACTGGAACATCACATGGTTTTAGGGGATTTACGTTACCCAACATTGTTTGTATACGCTCTGAAGTCGGAGGACAGGCTAACTTCGGGAAAGACTGCTGCGCCTCTGTCTGATCATACTCCTCGTCCTCAATCTTAATTTCTACACTTTGCCAGCTCATGGTGAAACAGAAGGAATGCTACTATTAGCTATCTAATTCATTAGGCCAGATATCCTCTTATCACTGACACCAGCTTATTCTTCACCTTGCTCCTTGCCTCACCTGACCAGTGCACTCCATCCATTAGCGAACCCGCATAAAAGGCAGTATTAAACTGAATTACCCTTTGCTTTGCTCTACGTTTCATTTCTGATTGATCGCATTTTGAAAGGTTCGGTAACCCTTAGTGGAGATTGGGGTGTCTCCCTGGTAAATATGGGGTTCCACCAAACACATACAAACCTCTGCTCCACAATTACTCTCTATGACTTCTACAATTTGACCAATATCATGTGCCACTTGACTAGGAGTCGTATGCCAGCTTATATCAATGCTTCCAATCCAGAGAATACACAGATCATGTTGCCACTCGAGTACTCCACTGACTCGTTCATCAAAGAAAAAAGAACTGGCTTTGGCTCCAGGGGTCCGATACACTCTCAGTTCCACGTCCGAATCAATATTCAATGACTGAGGTATTTAGCTGTGACCTACTAAGGATACTCTTAACATTCTGTGAAGTACTAACACTTTTATCTATCTATCTGTTTATTGCCAGACGCCTCAATCCCGAACGGGGTGGCCACAAACAAATCGCCTCCATGTCACTCTGTCCCCTGCCATTTCACTACCACGCTCCCAACTAACACCCTCCTCTCTCATATACCTCTCCACTCCATCCCTCCATCTCATCCTCGGCCTCCCCCTCCCTCTCGCCCCCTCCACCTCACTCACATACACTCTCCTCGTCAATCTTTCACTCTCCATCCTCTCCACATGTTCAAACCACCTTAACGTGTTTCTCCTAACGCTTCCCATCACGTCCTCAAGCACACCACAACGCTCCTTCACTTCCTCATTTGTTAGTCTGTCTCTCCATGTGACTCCACATGCTCCTCTCAAATAACTCATTTCCACTGCTCTCACTCTTGACTTCTGTCCTTCCAACAGGGTCCAAGCTTCACTTCCATATGTCAGAGTTGGTATCACAATACTGTCATATAACAACTTTTTCACTTCCATGGTCACCTCCGTTTCTTATCACTGCTTTCAACGAACCAGCAACCTTCCTTCCCTGCTGTACCCTTTCAAGCACTTCACCCTCCAGACTACCATCCTTACTCATCACACTGCCCAAGTACTTAAATTCACTCACATTCTCCATTTCCTTCCCATCCAATCTCACTGTACACTCACTGGCTTCACTTCTCTCGAAGACCATCACTTTACTCTTCCCCACATTCACCTTTAGATTCCGTTTCCTACACACTCTCCCAAACTCATCTACCATGCATTGCAGCTCCCCTTCGTCTCCACTCAACAACACAGTATCATCTGCAAACAACAGTACAGGTAGTTTCCAAACACTGCCCTCTCTCACTAGGGCCGCTCCAACATCCACTGACCGACCTTGTATCTCTTTTATAACCCCATCCATATACAGATTGAACAACCATGGAGACATGACACATCCTTGTTTCAATCCAACCTTCAAATGGAAAGATTCACTCAGTTTGCCATCCACACGCACTGCAGCCTTAGCACCCTCATACATACTCTTCACTGCCTTCAACAACTTCCCATCCACTCCATATATTCTTAATACCTTCCACAAACCTTGTCTATCCATCCTGTCATATGCTTTCTCCAGATCCATGAAGGCTGCATACAACTTCTTGCCCTTCTCTAGAAACTTTTCCACTACGGATCTAAGAATGAATATCTGGTCTACACAACCTCTTCCCTTCCTAAAACCTCCTTGTTCTTCTCCAACTAATTCCTCAGTAATTTCCCTAACTCTGTCAATAAGTATCCTACCATATATTTTTCCTATTACACTGAGAAGGCAAATGCCCCTATGATTACCACACACTGCTTTTTCCCCTTTTCCTTTGTACAGAGGAATAATTATACCTGACTTCCAATCCTCCGGGACTCTACCCTCCTCCCAAGCCAATCTGCACACCTTCCACATCCATTCTATTACTATCTCTCCCCCATGCTTCAGCATTTCACCACACACTCCATCAATTCCTGGGGCTTTCCCCATTTTAACTTTCTTCATTGCTTCCACCACTTCCATCCTGGTGATTTCTTCCTCTCTTCTCACAACCCTCCTTCTCCCTGCCATTCCCCAGCCACTTATACTTGCATTACTTTCATTCTCTATGTTCAACAGTTCATTGAAGTGTTCTCTCCATCTGTTTACTTTTTCTCCCTTCTCCACTAGTAATCTACCATTTTTATCTTTCACACCCCCACTGCCTTCGTTGGCACCCTGTCTAGCTCTCTTTACCTCCTTCCAGAACATTTTCTTACATTCCCTCCACTTTGCACTCAAATTCCTTCCAAATTCCTCATCCACTCTCTTCTTACTCTCTCTTACTAATCTTTTCACTTCTCTCCTCCTCACTACATATAACTCTCTTGTCCGTCTCTCAGCTTCTTCGTTGCCCCTGTTTCTCATCCACTCATTATATGCTTTCTTCTTTTGTGCCTACCATATATTTTTCCTATTACACTGAGAAGGCAAATGCCCCTATGATTACCACACACTGCTTTTTCCCCTTTTCCTTTATACAGAGGAATAATTATACCTGATTTCCAATCCTCCGGGACTCTACCCTCCTCCCAAGCCAATCTGCACACCTTCAACATCCATTCTATTACTGTCTCTCCCCCATGCTTCAGCATTTCACCACACACTCCATCAATTCCTGGGGCTTTCCCCATTTTAACTTTCTTCATTGCTTCCACCACTTCCGTCCTGGTGATTTCTTCCTCTCTTCTTGCAACCCTCCTTCTCCCTGCCATTCCCCAGCCACTTATACTTGTATTACTTTCTTTCTCTATGTTCAACAGTTCATTAAAGTGTTCTCTCCATCTGTTTACATTTTCTCCCTTCTCCGCTAGTAATCTACCATTTTTATCTTTCACACCCCCACTGACTTCGTTGGCACCCTGTCTAGCTCTCTTTACCTCCTTCCAGAACATTTACTTACATTCCCTCCACTTTGCACTCAAATTCCTTCCAAATTCCTCATCCACTCTCTTCTTACTCTCTCTCTTACTAATCTTTTCACCTCTCTCCTCCTCACTACATATAACTCTCTCGTTCGTCTCTCAGCTTCTTCGTCGCCCCTGTTCCTCATCCACTCATTATATGCTTTCTTCTTTTGTGCCACAGCCTCTCTCACCTCTTCAGTCCACCATGCTGTTCCCTGAACCCCCTTTCGTCTTCTCTTCACGCCACACACCACCTCACATGCTGCACAGATTTCTTCTGTGAATACCTTGCACACACCCTCCACGTCCCCAATCTGCTCCAATCTATATTTACCCAATCGCTCTTCCACTTCCCTTCTATATTCAGCCTTTATTCCATCCTCTTGTAACTTTTCTACCCTCCTTGTAACACATACTTCCTCCTGTCTTTCCCTTCTTCTCTTCCTCCATCTTGTTTGGACTCGGATTGTGGCCACCACCAAGTGGTGGTCAGAAAGTCCACTCCCCCAACCTCTATATACTCTTGCATCCATTATACATCTTCTCATCCTTTCATCCACACACACATAGTCAATCATTGCCTTCCATTCCTTCATTCCCCCATCCTCTCTTCTCACCACTCGCCATGTATACCTATGGATCATTTTGTGCCTGAAGAGGGTATTAACTACCACCAACCCCCTCCCAGCACAAATGTCCACTAAAGCACTGCCATTCTCATCCATCTCTGCAGGCACACCCCACTCACCAACCACTCCATCCACCTTCTCATTCCCTACTTTTCCATTCATATCTCCAATCAGAAACACTCTCTCATTCCTTTCAAACTTTTTCAAGCAGGCTTCCACATTTGTCCAAAACTCTTCTCTCACTCTACTTACACGATCTTGTGTTGGTGCGTACATGCACACAATTGCCCACATTTGTAGTCCAACTTTCACTCTTACTCACACAATCCTTGACCCAACTGATCTATACTCTCTTACATTCTCCTTCCACCTGTTGCTCACAACAATACACACTCCCTCTTTCGCCCTCTCATTCTCACCCACTCCCGCGCATATACCCCATCCATATTCCCATTCTCTCACACTCTCACCACGCCATTTAGTTTCAATTATTCCACATATATCCACTTTCGCACTCTCAAGCACCTGTACAATCTCTCTCTCTTTCACCTCATCATTCATACCCCTCACATTCCAGGTCGCAATCTTTATCTCGTCCTTTGTCCGTTCCTTTGTCATCAACTTTTGGTCAGTCCTTGTCCGAGGCTTCCTGTTCGTATTTTTAGTTAGTTGTTTTTACGGGGTGGGGCACTAACCCATCACCAACACTTTTAACTGTGGGAATATACCGATCAATTTTCAGTTTATCACTGCTTGAAAATTTTACCTCCCAGGGGTTCTTAATAAGACCAAGTGGGCCTCTAGCATGTTATAACAATCGATCTATTTACATCTATATCCCACCGCGTATGCCACCAGTGTCGTTTTCGTTTTCGTTTTTGAAGGCTGCAACACGCTTGCATGCGTCGGCCTTTTTGGATTGGAGCGTGTAGCATTTTATGACCGGATGCCCTTCCTGATGTCTACCAATGACCCTTGGGTGGATTCGATCCTCCGACCCTACGGCCAGAGCGGAGCGCTCTAACCCACTGAGCCATGGCTGTAAGGGAGAGAATTTTAAGTTCCCTTGAAATGAATTTAAATTAACAGAGATTCCACCGCTTAAGCCACCAGTGTCTGGGCGGTACTTTGTTTGAATTTATTTAATTCGATGTTTTCTGTTTACTGCCAGAGTAGATATCCTAGAGTTATTTAGAAGGCCTCGTTAATTTGATTAACACTAGGAAGAAACACCAACAGATAATAATTGAAATAATTTGGTATGCTGCCACCACCCAGCGGTTGCCGGGGAAAAAAAAGTATTAAAGATATTAGTCCCGTACGATGGAAGAGGGGATAATGAGGCCTACGGCAATGAACAGGGTAGCGTGAGAAAGATATACGAAAGCGTGGTCTTTATAGATGATACATTCCTTGCGGGCCACTCGGTCTCATGAATTACTTCCCAGAGGATTTATACCAAACACATACGAAAAGTATACTTATCTATATTGCTAACCTTAAATTACATAGAATACATAGAACTACGAACAAGAATTAGCATAAAAACGAAGGGCCCTGTCAACACCGTGGCATGCTTGCTGAGCCCTAAATTGTCACATTCGTTGTTCTTGATGGTTTTTTTCAGCTTGTCAATGACGGTGAGAATATTGGCCAGGTTATGCATCGTTAATTCTCGGCCACTTCACTTTTATGGTGACCTCCACAGAGATGGGGTTAACAAAAGGAAGCAGTCTCTAATCACAAAATTCAAGAGAACCCCAAGAGACCCTGCCCCATCGACCAGCTGTCCTGCCACCCCTCCCCAAGCAGCCAGTGATCCTAGCATCCCTAACCTTTTTCATTATGACCCCAGTGACGATTCTGACTTCGAGGGATTCATGAGAGAGGCAGAAAAAACACAGCAAGAACTGGAAATATCTGCCGACAGTGATAGTGATGACGTAGGCCCCGCAGGGCCACAGTAGCCAAGCCTCGCCCCGCCACCAGTTCCGTAAACCACGCCAGTCTTCACATCAGTGTAAATGCATTTTTTTTTTAAATGTTTCTTACCTATAATGTTTTCTTATTAATATTACTGTACAGTACATCAGTTTATGTTTGTTTCATTTATCATCGCAAAATGAAGAGGTAGAGTCGAGAGAAAGAGTGGGAAAAAGTGCTTACCTTGGGGTGAAGCCGACCAATTTGTAGTCAGCACTGCCTCACTCGCCACTGAACCTGATGTGTTTAAACCCCTTCCTTTTGAGGAACTGGCATAGCCACCCATTCGATGCCTTGAAAGGTTTTGTTGGAGGATTAATGGCTTTTTTAAGGCACGTGTGATAGAATATCTTTGCCTGCTCCCTTATATGGTGCCCATCCTTTTCCTTTCTTTGAATGTAGTGAGCAAGATATCTTTCCATTTTTATTAGCACTTCCTTGTTGTCCACCAGCATTCTACCATCAAATTGAGCACCTCCATAGTTATTTGCTGCTTGCCTGATTTGTTCACTGTTCTTTAAAATCATTCTCACTGTCGATTCACCAACACCAAACTCCTGACCAATAGCAGAATTACCTTCACCTGCTTTTCTCTTTTCAGTCATTTTCAGTTTGGTCTCCAAAATTATTTTCTTGTTCTTCTTACCTGTTGGCACCATGATAACACTCGTGCAAGGTTAGACTGCTGGGGTATTGTGAGGAGCACCACAAAATTGTGAGGGTCAGTGACCTTGGCTGGAAACAGGTGCAAACAAACGTGGCGGGGCGGCAGACCACTGAACTAGGAGGCTCAGTACGCCCAATGAACCATGACGTCATTACTCGGAGTGGCAAAGTAGTGCGGGAAGACGACTCTCCCACCACTTGACCTCGCAAAGTGTGTGATCAGTCGCAAAGTTCATAAATGTTAAAAAATACATGACTTTTGGAACTACCTCGCAAAATTGGTGAATCGCAAAGTTAAAGTCCGCAAAGTTGAAGGATGTACTGTATTTAGTACAACAAAATGCTATACACAAGCTCAACTACAAAATTCTAAATTCCAAGTGTAAATGCAACTCATCGAGAATTTTAATCTCGAATCAACTTTCTTCGCCTCTTTATCGAAACCAGACATGAATTTGCGCGTCCAACTCGTTCCACATGGTCCACATATTAGCAATAATACTCCCCTACTACACTTTAACTAAGATCAAGCCCAAAAAGAGAATTACAAGGTCCACTTACCATACATTGCATCATCTTAACAGGGTCCAGAATTCCACATACATTATACATAACCTAACGTAAATTACACATATATTACACTTACACTATACTTATACTAACTTATATCACACTTATACTACTTATATTATACTTATGATACATACTAACATTTTCAGCATTACACTTGAACTGGTCAAACCACCCATAGCAAGCCTTGAAGGTCTTACTAGCATCAAGATCCCCCCTCACCTTGATTTCTTCCCATAGTGAGAGAGCCTTGGTGCAAATAATTGCCTGGCCTATGGGTGCCTTGTGCCGGTTATGATGCTTCACCCATGTGTGCAGCATCTGCTCCAGCTCCTCCATCGCAGGCTCTCTCTGGCGGATGGTACGGGAAGAGGATAAGGTTGCAACCTCCCCAGCAGCTGCCTTAATGGCCTCCCCCTTCTTGATGATGGTGGAGACAGTCAACTGGGCCAGGTGGAGAGCCGAGGCGATAGCACATGCACCTTCGCCATTTTCGTGGCGCTTTACCCCTAATCACCCTCTGACGTGTATAGCCATCATGATTCAGGGTGCGGAGCACCACTGGCTGACGGGATATACCAAAAGCACCTTCCTGCCACCCTTTGAACGCGCGGCCATTTTCTATGACAACCATCTGATAGGTAGGTACCCAAGGAACCCCACTGATGCATGGCTCAGTCTGGACACATCATTCGTGGAGTGTAGAGTGATGTCTTTCCTATCTTCATCATCCGATTCCGTCCCTCCATGCGTGGGGCAGATTGCATCATCGACCCCCGCGAAAGTTCTGCCCTTACCGCTGGGGAAAGGGTTCAGTGGCTGAGCAGTTGTATGGGAAATTGTAATTAGTAAACAGGTGTGCACATGTGTATGTTTTTATTATACATAAGTGAAATGTAAGATATTATAGGTTAATTCAAGTAAGTGTTATGAAATAAGTGTTTTATAATAAGTTTTACAAGTGTATTGCAACAAGTGTTACTGTTTATGTTTATTTGTGAAACAATGATTGGAAATACCTTGAGTAACCCTATCTAGTACAATGAAAGAAAACCAAAAGTGCATGGGAGAGAAAAAAATGACCTGGTTAGCTGTAACTGAATTTTTTCCCTCATTACTCACAAAATAATGTTGAATATGTGAGCATTAGCGTATTTGTGATGTGAAGTACAAAAAATGTAAGTTGTGTTTAACATTAATGATATTTTCATGTTGCCCCCGATTAGTGCAGATTAGTCACAATTTCTGTACAAGTACAGTAATTGTCTCATACTCAACCATACTACATGAAACAGCCAAAGCATTTACTTCTCAAAGTGCAGTTACCCATAATCGTGATGTCAAGTGCAAATGTAAGTGCCGTAATTGAGGGAAATTATTATAATTGATGCAAGAAGTGAGTACAGAAAATGAGCAGTTCTTTTCCCATACATCTACGGGGCATAGTGGCGCTATGAAACTGGCAGAAAACTCAGTGAGGAGCCACATGGAAGGGGTGATGACTCATCCTTATGACGGTGAATAAAGTCGATAAAATGACTGGAATATTCTGAGAGGCTGGGCAGTGTTACAATCACCACTCCGGTCAGTGCTGCCAATGCTTGCCAGCAAGTCCAAGGTCACTGACAGTGGCGTGCAACTGGATTAGCCTGCCAAAACATGGAAAAACAGTCATGTTTAACTTATCTTTACTCATCGATGGGACCACTTGGAGACCTCGGGATAATTTCATTTAAAAGAGGAAGAGTTGATGAGTCTTATGTATACTTAATTTTTTCTCTAGCTATAAAAGTTTGGCAGATATTAGGGTTTGAAGTAAGGGTATTTTTCCCAAAATCTTGGAAATTCCCCGTAAGGAGGAGTGGGCGATGGCAGAAAACCCTCAGCGGATAAGGGTTAAGAATATCTAGCTTGACTTATAAGGAGACAGTTCTACACACATACAGTAAACCCTCAATATAACAAACCAACTGGGGAGGAGGTTGTTATATCCAAAAGTTCATTGTCGTTATTAACCAAGGGATTACCGACCCAAGGTCACTATATCCGTGGAGTCGTTCGGTCCTACATGCGCAACCACAACCTACTCTGTGACACAGACAGAGGGCTGGTACTACAATCCCAAACAGACAATCTTTTCATACTGAATAATCTCCATCAACATACCCATATCCCATACCAAGCCCTTTTCCTCCCATTGTCCCCAGACATCGCCTTTTGCTCCCCAAACCTCACCCCCACAACATCCTGGAGGGTGGTCAAAACCCTTTACTCTGACCACCTCCCAGTCATCATCATTACCAAAACCAGAATCACCCTAGCTGGCCACAGACATACACTATTTATAAGAGAGCCAACTGGGAGGCCTTCACAACTGAAACAGAATGACTTTTTGAAATATTAAGCTGTACATCCATCACACCACTGTGCACACTTTCAATACAATTATACAAAATGTAGACAAAAGACACATCCCTAGAGGCAACAGAGACACAACCCCATCTTCACACCAGAAATTCAAGACCTCATCAGTCAACGGGACACACTATGACACTCCCCAACACCCCATACAGAAGACATCGTAAAACAAATACAAGAACTCAACACTCAGATAAACACTAGAATATCAGAACAGCAAACACTGAACTGGAATAATTATCTCCAAACACTTAACCACTAAACAAACACCAACAAACTCTACAAAACACTAAACAGCACCACACTGTCCAACAGCAGCGCTATACAATCACACGCTGCCATCACAACAAAAGACACCATACCTTCAAACAAACAACAAGCAAACACTCTCATCAATCACTTTTCACATGTCAGCCATCTAAACCCCCATCACGACAACCGACGTATCATCTGGAATAAGAGACTGTTCCCCACAGACCCAGACTTCGCACCTTTCACTTACAACCAAACGAAGCACATCATTAGCAACCTCAAACACTCATCTTCTGGTGGACCACACAACATAAGCAACATACACCTTAAACACCTTGGACCACAAGGCATACAAGCACTCACCAACATATCAAACTACAGCTACTCACACAACATAATACCCAACATCTGGAAGCATGGAACCATCATCACTATCCCCAAACCCAACAAAGACCCCATGTTACCTTCCTTACACTACCCCATCACACTCCTCTGCTTCCCTTCCAAAGTCACTGAACTGGTACTACACCTCACACCCCCCTAGTCCCATCACAACACAGTTTTAAGCCACTACACTCCACAAACACTCTTCTTACAGACCTTACACAAAGAGTTTTTGATGGCATGAATTCAGCTAGGCCACAACAAAAACACTCCTAGTCACATTAGACATTAGCAAAGCTTTTGATGCCATCCCCCACCACAGCCTCACAAACAAAATATTCAACACAAACATGCACAATAATGCAAAAAGATGGCTGGCAAACTATTTAGCAGGCAGTTGTGCACATGTAACATTTGCCGGTCAGTCTTCGAACATCAGAAAGTTCACAAATGACATCCCCCAAGGATCTGTTTTGTCCCTTACATTCTTTAACCCATACATGCATGACATACCCACATCCAACACACCACAGATACACATAGCTTCCTATGCAGATGACATAACACTTACCTGTATACACCAAAATGCAAACACAGCTGCACACATCCTCCAGCCTTACCTCAACACACTACACAAATGATTCACCACAAACAGACTCAAAATAACCCCAGCCAAATCTTCAGTGACCCTTCTCACAAACTGGACAGCAGAACACAGTCACATTCCACACCCCACCATAAACAACACTCCCCTACCACACACACACACACATACACATACAAAATCCATGGTGTAACATACGGTACATCATTGTCATTTAAACAACAAACCAGAAACATTAAAGATAAATTAACACCAAGACTCAGTGCCTAGAGGTCACTTCCCCTTACAACATTTGGACACAACAAAGAAACCACCACCACAGTGTGCAAACAATATATACATTCAGTGATGAATTATGCAAGCCCTGCTTGGGCTGCTAACCTCACTAAAACACGCTACAGCACTCTACAGACCATACAGATCAAGGCCCTAAAAATTATCATAGGCTGCATAGCTACTACACCCACAGACCACCTACATCAAGAAACCAAAGTCCTCAAAGTCAAGGATCATGTGAGGCACCCAAATTCTTGCTGCAGCCTCCACAAACCCACAACATCCACTGCACTACATGGCAACACATCCACACGGAGTGGCAACCACAGCGAGAAGACGTGTCTCAAACCGCCTCTCAACAAACCCTAAGTAGTTTTCAGGAATTGTCCTGTCTCCAGTCTTGTTAATAATTTTAAGTATTGCAAGTTATTATAGTCTATCAAAAATGTAAAGAACTATTGTCATTAAGTATACATGAATGTTTTTATAGGAATTTTGGGAACAGCTGTTCAGTTTAGTACTGCAACCGACCTTAAAGATGGCCGACCATGTAAACACTGGGGAACCGGAATTCCCAGGATTTGACAGTGAAACAAATGTAATGGACCTGGTTAAAACATTGATTATGAGAATTAGTGGTCTAGAAAAGAAAGTGGAAGATCTAGTATCAAGAGACATGCCTGAAAAAAACGAAAATACTATACAGAGTTTGATACAGGCCAATGAGACAGCGAACCAGGAGATCGAGAATTTAAAACGAGAAAATATTGAATTACGGAGAAAACTAGAAGAAAGCAGTAACCAAACAGAGAAGGTAAGTAGTGTGTTAGAAGAGCAAAAGGCAAAGTGGGCACATGTGGAAGAAGAACAGAAAGAAGTAGTCAGTTTAAGGGAAATTATTCAGGAAGAAAGGGAAATGAACAAGAAAAAAATGGAAGAAAATGTAGTGAAAATATTGAAGAAAAAAGAGAAAATAGTGAGAGAAACAGTAGAAAGGAACAGATGTGTGATAATATTTGGAAACAGGGAGGAAGAAGAAAAAGTTAGGTCTGTGAGACTCGAGAGAGACTCAAATCAGGTGAGGCAAATATTGGACAAGATCGATCCCGAAGGAAACAAGTGGGAAAAAGAAATTGAGGAAGTAAGGAGGATAGGGCCATATAAGAAAGGGGAAGCAAGACCAATGAGAGTTAAGATGTCTTCAGAAAGTGTTGTAAATGACATACTTAAGGTGACCTGGAAACTAAGTAAAGAGGCAGGAATGGAAAATATTATAGTAAGAAAAGACTTGAATGAAGAAGAAAGAGAAGTCTTAAAATCTTTGAAGGACCAAGTAAAGGAAAAAAATGACAGGAGGACAGAGGAAGAACGTAAAACTTTTTTTTGGAGAGTGATGGATATGAAGGCAAGGAAGTGGTATGTGAAGAACTAGACGTGAAGGAAACAAAGGGGATGGATATGAATATGAAAAAGAGAAGAACGAGTAAAGATAACAACAGTGCAGCAAATCTGAGCATCATGTATAGTAACGTAGATGGATTAATATCTAAGAAAGGGGAAATTGGAGACTACTTAAATGAAAATAAACCTGAAATTGTTTGCCTAGTAGAGACTAAATTGCCCCGAGATGTCGATATAAAATTATTTGGCTGGAATAATTATAAGATTTGGAGGAAGGACAGAGAAGGCAAATTTGGGGGAGGAATAGTGATATTAACCCATAATGACCTAAGAGTAAAGAATATAGAAATTGAAAATACTAAGGCTGAACTTTTGGGAGTTGAAATAGAGGACAATTATGGAGAAAAAACGGATGTAATAGTTTTTTATATGCCCCCCAAAACTAGGGCATGGACAAAGGAAGATTACGAACAGTTAATAAGTGAATCCATTATTAGGCTAGAAATGTTAATTGAACGAAGAAATAGAATAATATTAATGGGAGATTTTAACTGTAGAGAAGTTGATTGGGAAAGTATGGATGCTGGGAACAATGAAGAATCATGGGGAAATAAATTAATGGAATTGATGATGGAAAACATGTTAACCCAGTTGATCAAAGAAAACACAAGAATTAGGGGTGTTGATGAACCATCCAGGCTTGACCTA
>JAGKTI010002036.1:0-55211 GCA_018397915.1 Birgus latro
TGCCAGTGTCCAGCAATAGTCAGAGCTACTAATGTCATCAGTACTCCCATACATTGTTGACAATTTAGCCATTTTCCCCCATGCTAGACTCCCCTCCCTACCTCTCCTCCATTACCCTCTCGTGTCGTCTGCTCAGCCGCTCTGCGCTAAGTAAATCTTCCTCGGATTTTTGCACTGTTTTCATCCATTGAAATGAGCCCTATGCCCTATTCTTATACAAAATAATATATATATATATATGTAAAAAATAAGGTAATTGATAGTGCCATACACCTGGAATTGGCTAATTATCACTTGGCAACATCCAGCCTGCACTCGTTCGCTAATTTCCCCTGCTTTTTTTTCCCCGTGAAATATGCCGTATGAGCTACTCTCATAATATAAATGTATATGAGAAAGGAAGGGAGAAGCCTGAGTGATATTTATATTCACATGGAACTACCTAATTTATTATGTATTGTCTAGATTTCCTGCGACTTATTTCTTAGCATATACATTAGCAGCTGACATTTTCAACTCTTGGTTACCGAGATACGTATTGTACATTCAGTTTGCTCTCATCCTTCACGGTGAAATCACGTCGCAGTCGTGCTCCTCTATTTCTACCGCTTTTGCTCCCATTATAAAAGGCCCTGTGACCTCTATCCCTACTAAACATTGTGTGGGATGTGGTAAAGGACTGTAGATATATATAAGTGTAATAAAGTACTAGAAATAATAAAGTGTGAGTGTGTATATGAGTAAGAAATGACAGAATACCAGCGGCGAATTATTTCGAGTGGGAGGCTCATATGGGTTCGTATTTTACATTGCTTTTACAGTGTTTTTTTTTTTTTTGGAGTATGGATTCCAAACTACTTGGAAATCATTGAATATTTTTCTAGTGTTAATATCTGGCAGTGGTATTCAGATTAGGGGATGTTGGGAAGTGTAAAGTGGAGACTTAGTTACCCAACTTCAGAAGTCTCCACAAGTCCTACGGTATTCGACGAGTGCTAAGAAAACATCCCAGGAGAAAGCTAAAGGTATGTGCTATATGCATATTTAATGATAATATTCTAGGACTAATAACTGATTTTTGGCAAATATTTTTAAAAATTCAGTCGGAGCACAAATATCCCCGCGGGATGGGCATGGCGCGCCTCCGACAACCCTGTGGTTTAAGGGTTAACGTGGCAGCGTTTAGATTGGCTCTATCAGATACTTTTATGTGATGCTACAGAATTTGGTGAAAGTTTTTGGTGTATCAGATAGAGCCAGGATTCTGGGGGGTTGGATGATGAGTGAATGAAAGCATGGCCCATTGAAGTGGGTTGTCTGGGCATTGTTACTCCTCACTCTGCCCTAGGGTGGGAATGGAGGTCTGGATGATGGTGATGATGATTAATACTGTATAGTAGTAGTACTGCAATTGGACTACCACCAGATTTCATTCATCATAGAATACCTTATTATTATATTCTTTTGGCAGCTGCCAGTTGATTTTGCTTGGATTAAGAATGGCTACTCAGGCTGAATAGGTTAACCCCTACACCATGGGGTTGTCGGAGGCGCGCCAGGCCCTTTCCGTGGTGATATTTGCGCTCTGACTGAATTTTTAAAAATGTTTGCCAAAAATCAGTTATTAGTCCTAGAATATTATAATTACTGTACATACGCTTATGGCGCATACCTTTAGCTTTTTCCTGGGATGCTTTTTTAGCACTCGTTGACTACCGTAGCGCTTGTGGAGACTTCTGAATTTGGGTAAATAAGTCTCCACTTTACACTTCCCAACATCCCCTAATCTGAATACCACTGCCAGATATTATCGCTAGAAACACTGTTCAATGATTTCCAAGTAGTTTGGGATCCATACTAAAAAAAAAAAAAAACACTGTGAAAGCAATGTAAAATACGAGCGCGTATGGGCCTCCCACTCGCGCTAATTCGCTGCTGGTATTCTGTCATTTCTTACTCATATACACACTCACACTTTATTATTTCTAGTACATTATTACACTTATATATATCTACAGTCCTTTACCACTTCCCACATGATGTTTAGTAGGAGTAGAGGTCACAGGGCCTTTTATAATAGGCGCAAAAGGGGCAGAAATGGAGGGGCGTCATTTCACCATGAAGGACAAGAGCGAACTGACTGTATCTCGGTAGCCAAGAGTTGAAAATATCAGCTGCTAATGTATATGCTAAGAAATAAGTCGTAAGAAAGCCAGACAATACATAATAAATTAGGTAGTTCCATGTGAATATAAATATCACTCAGGCTTCTCCCTTCCTTTTTTATATACATTTATATTATGAGAGTAGCTCATACGACATATTTCACAGGAAAAAAAAGCAGGGGAAATTAGCGAATGAGTGCAGGTTGGATGTTGCCAAGTGATAATTAGCCAATTCCAGGTGTATAGCACTATCAATTACCTTATTTTTTACATATACAGTAGGCGCAGAAAGTGTTGACTTCATCTTAAAAAAAGAAAACATTCTTGAATTTAGTATTTACTGGCATTCCCCTTCACCTTTATTATCTTCTTAAGGCGTCTGGGGAGACTGATGGCGTAGTTTTGCAGAACAGACGGGCTAAAACTGCTCCATAGCTGCAGCCTCAAGTTTAGGCAAAGATGATGTGTCCATACTATGCGGCAGCCGCTTCATGTGCGCCCATAAATTCTCAATGGGATTGATATCTTGGCTGTTTCCGGGCCAATCTCGAATAAAGGGAACCTCACAGTCTGTTAGCCACTGTTTCACTGACTTTGCAACATGTGCAGGGGCAGAATCTTGCATAAATACTCTTGCCTTGGTTTTATCAAAAGAGTCACTTAAAACATCACATAAGAGCTCCAGATAATTGCTCTGGTCACTTCTTCATTTGCAGGTAGAATTACCAACCTACCAACACCTTAATATGTAAAGCAGACCCAAGCCATGAGTGAGGCTGGGTATTTAACAAACTTGGAAGTATACTTAGGATCCAGGGGGTCACTGCCTGGTTTGTGGTACACTTGTGATGAAAGGGTACCAGTGACAGTAAATGTTGACTCATCACTCCAAAGCACAGTTTTCCATTGCTCCTCACTCCAGGCAAGATATTTCTTACAAAAATTTACTCTCTTTTTCTTCTGAAGTGCAGTTAGCAGTGGTTTTTTACGAGCACAAAAACTCCTGTAGCCCAGATCATCATGCAACGGCTGCTGCACACTTCTGACAGACACATCTGCCAGCAACTGTGGGTTCTTTTCTTTTAAATCCCATGCTGTTAGCCTTGGATCCTTGCTAACTTGCCTTGAGATCAGCTGACGGGTCCTGAAGGTTGTCTTACGAGGTCTCTCAGGCTTGGGAAGTGGAGTGGGAGGAATGGCCTCCCCACTGTCCTTGAACCGCTTCACCAGTCTCTGCACTATCCTCAGTCTAACACCATCTGATTTGCAATAAATGGGAGTTTGTGGCCAGCTTTGTATAAAGTAATCACTTCCACACGTTTGTCCTTGCTTGTGGTTACTTTAGGCATGACGAGAATGTGGTAGGCAACCAAATAACTGTGTTATTTGAGTCAAAATATGCCCTTGTGGTGCATCACACACAGAGACAATCCTCCTCCTGTGGCTGCCCAAACATTACTGAGCCTGCTCCTGTGGTGCCAGACCTATCAAGCAGGGTTGCCAGCTCCCGTTGAAAAAGCGTCAGCTCATTTCGCATCACAGGGGAGGGTAGTATTGACCCTGCTTCACTTAATGCGAAAAAGAATGACGTCGGCAAAAAAACGTCAGTACTTTCCGCGCCTACTGTATATATTATTTTGTATAAGAATAGGGCATAGGGCTCATTTCAATGGATGAAAACAGTGGAAAAATCCGGGAAAGATTTACTTAGCACAGAGCGGCTGAGCAGACGACACGAGAGGGTAATGGAGGGGAGGTAGGGAGGGGAGTCTAGAATGGGGAAAAATGGCTAAATTGTCAACAATGGATGGGAGTACTGATGACATTAGCAGCTCTGACTATTGTTGGACATTGGTAGTACTGATAGATGATATGCGTCACCACCTGAAAGCCCGGGCGAATTAAAAATAACACAGAGTCACTCAAGTGACGCCCCACGGTATGAACCATTGCACACGACCGTCATGAAAGTGACAACCCGCGGTTAAGGGGTTAAGGACAGTTGCGTTGTGTCTTGCCCTACCAGTATTCCCTCCATACACTCGCACGCTACCAGTGGTCACGTGTGTGTGCTTGTTAGGGTAGTTTGTTACCTGGCAGGAAAAACTTGTGTATTAAGTCACTACAATGAGGTTATGTGGGCATGAGAGTCTTTGAGACTTCAAATCTTGTGTGATGCAGTAAGGCCAACAAGCAATCCCAACTCTCAGCCTACACTTCTTCAGGCTCGTTTTAGCCTTTGTCGATAAAAGATTGTGTTGTGTTGTGTGATCTTAACATTGTACCCTGTGATAGTTATACTGTATTCTTTTTGTAGACCTCGAATACTGCGACTCGTCGAGAGGATATTCATAGGTCTACGTGGTTTGTGTTTTTTGTTCCTCATCATCATCCTCATCCAATCCTACGTTGCCCCATGAAGAGCGTAGGAGTCTGGGGCTAGGCAAGTTGGTCCTGACATTTAAGATGACCAGCCTCACTCATCCCTGAGTGGTATTACATGAGCAATAAACCCCAACCATCTCTTGGGTATAAAGCTTCACTGGCTCAATCCAATTGGAGTGCCGTAATTACCCACTAAACCACCAGGCGCCAAAATTTGGTTGTATGGTTACCACCAAGTGTAGTAAATGATTTCCTGGGGTACTGGAAACCATTTGGCTTGTCATTCATTGTAGAGTCACCCACAGGCAGAAGGAAGAGGAAAGAATGAAGGAAAGAAAGACAGAATAGAGAGTGTAAAGTCACCCATAGGCAGAAGGATGAGGAAAGAATGAAGGAAAGTAAGACAGGAGAGGATGGAAGGAAAGATGGATGGAGGAGAGGAAAGGGCAAACACCCAAGGGCAGCACTACATTGAGTGAGTGGATTTATTTAATAAACTTTTAGATATTTGTGGTGTTTACTATCTGGGTTGGAACTACATTGGTGACTCCAGAGTAACATTTATGTACATGATGGACAGCAAACACAGTATGATCTTGGGGGAAAAACAACTGATTCTTCCCTCCTTCCACCACAACGTCGAAGACTGGGTTTTTCACATCGAGGCTTATCTTTCCCACACGTCGGCTACTGATGCTCACAAGTTCAATGCATTTGTGGAGGTGCTTCCTGCAGAGATGGCTACTCTGGTAAAAGAAGTTATCACCACGCTACCAAATAATGATAAATTTGCTGCTCTCAAGAATGCGTTACTGGCATGTTACAGGAAACTGGACCACCATCATCTGCGTGACCTTCAAGAACTCAGATTGGGCGATTGGAGTCTGTCTGTTACAGCTCATTAACTCTCACTGTGTCACTCCATTACCTGAAGACACTCTCCACTATATGCATCTCCAGAAACTTCCAGCAGAAATAAGACTTAATCTTTCTGCTCTCAATGGTCAAATTCCAGTAAACAAGTATGTGACAGTGGCAGGTAGAATGATGGCTCAACTCTCCACTTCAACATACATAATAAGTACATCTAATGTAGTAAAATCATCTGACCCTGTAATGTCTGGTGTGTGTTGTCCTACCGAAACTTCGTATGCTGCTTCCACTTTAGTTTCATTCACTCTGTGGCCACACAGTTCTTTCACGGAATTAAGCAGTAGACCTCCTGGTTCAGTAGGTTACTTGAGGTTGGGGGAATCCAATGCTTCAGCATCGAATGTCACATTGTCTTGTGAAACACCAAAATTTCAGCAAGTACATGGATGTCTTGATGCACTGCACCTTCAGGCAGACAACCTATCTTCATCTCATCAATCAAGATTTCTCGTTCATAACCAACAGCAGTCAAGAATGTGTTGGTATTATGAAACATTTGGAACAAAAGCTCACCAATGCTGACCACCATGCTCTTTTTCGGGAAATCGGAACAGCAGGATCGGGTGAGTGCAGCTGCTCCTGCTACATCAAATATTTCTGCACCACTTCTCTACATCAAGGATCGTGCATCTGGTAGGAAATTTTTGGTGAATGCTGGAGCATCTGTGAGCATTCTTCCACCAACACCATTTGATTGGAAGAGTAAACTGCCTGCATTTGATCTTCAGGCTACAAACAACACACCCATCGCTATTTTTTGCACTTCAGAGCTCATGATTGATATGGGAATGCAGCAAAAGTTCTTGTGGGCTTTCATCATTGCTGATGTAAAGCAACCATTGTTGGGATATGATTTTCTCAAACATTTTCAGTTGTTTGTCATTTTGGGAGGGAAGTGTTTAATACACCAGCCATCTCAAAGTAAAGCTTTTAGTACTGTGCCCACAAGTTGCATGCCAGTCTTAACTCAGCTTCATCTCAACACAGAGTTTAGTGATGTGCTACAAGAGTTTTCATGTCTTACTGGGCCACAGTCATGTTCTAGGTCTCCATCTACACCAGTTTGTCATTACATTGAAACAACAGGCCCCCCAGTTCATTCTCGTCTGAGACATCTTCCTTCAGACAAGTTACGTGCGGCAAAGAAAGAATTCGACACACTTTTGAAGGAGGGGATCATCGAACTGTCTGACAACTTTTGGGTATCACCACTCCATATGATCCCCAAGTCTACTCCCAGTACATGGCAAGTTTGTGGCAATTATCACGCAGTAAATGGAATCTCTGTACCTGGCAGATATCTTGTCCCTCACATTCAAGATTTTCACCTGAAATTATATGGCAAGAGAGTGTCCTCCAAGATTGACCTGGTGCATGCATTTCACCAACTTTCCGTTTTTCCAGCTAACATTCCTAAGACTGCAATCATCATGCCTTTTTGATTGTGTCAGTACCATTTCATGCCCTTTGGATGTACAAAGGACATGAAATGGTATTGACTTCTTAAATGTTAGGACAAACTTTCCTAGCCATGGGTTCCTATGCTTCCCATGGGACAACATAGGATTGGATAATGGATGGATGGATGGATGAACTTACAAATGCTGCACAGTCATTCCAGCATTTTATCGATCACATTCTACAGGACATTGATTTTGTAACGGTGGACATAGATGAGATACTGGTTGCATCAAGTAATCATCAGGAACACCGAACTCATCTTTGATAACTGTTAGCCTGCTTATGAGAGTATGATATCAAGATTCACCCAGCTAAGTGCATCTTTGGAAAGCCTGTTCTGGACTTCCTCGGCCACAGAGTTTCTGCTAAGGGGATCACTCTGCTTCCACAAAGAGCCAACGCTCTCAAGCAATTTCCACAGCCCACTACAGCAAGAAGATGTGAGACCTCCTGGGCATAGTTAATTACTATCACTGCTTTCTCCCTCAAGAAGCAGAAACCAGTCGAGCAGGGCAGTACTGTACTTCGAAGGTGAATGGAAAGCTGATGATGGAGAGCTGGAGCTCGCGTTTCATAAGCCCATGGGACTTGTTCCTGGCCATTCCCCTTTGCTGAACTTTTTCAGTGTTTCAGTAACACTCAGAGTAGGCCAGCATACTCTCCAGTACAAGTTTCTCTAACAGTCAACACCAAACTACATGCACAGTACACATTACACTTCTTGTTCAAAATTGAATCAAAATGGCATCTCATAATCAAGCCTCAGAGTCCCCCGGGGGTGGGGGTGGGGGACCACATATACCCCCACCATTCGCCGCTCTCCTGGTGGTGACCCAGCGAGATGCCTGGAACCTCTCTGACCCACTTCTTCATTCCTGCAACATTCATGGCCTTTCCTCTAACTTTCTCTCTGTTGAGCACCACCTCTCCTCTAAACCTCACCTACTCTTCCTAACTGAGACTCAGCTGTGTGAGCCAACTGATAGCAAACTCTTCTCTGTATCCTCCTATTTTCTCTATATTCATTTCAAAGCCAAATGTAGCTGTTGTGTATATATACACAATGACTTACCTTGCTCTCTTGTTCCTGAACTTGATTCTTCTGAGTTCTTGACTCTCTGGCTTCGGCTTTCCTGTCATTCTCTGACTAAATATATTTGTGCTGTTTACTTATCCCCAACTTCTACTGACTATGAAAAGTTGTTTGACTGTCTTACATCTGTGATGGAACACATGCTATCCATTTCTCCTTTCTCTGAAGTCTCCATTCTAGGAGATTTCAATGTTCACCACCTTTGGCTCTCCTCTCCTTTCACTGATCCACCTGGTGAACAAGTCTACATCTTTTCTATCCTTAATGACCTCGAGCCGCTTGTACAGCACTCTACCTGTATCCCTGTCTGCCATGGAGAGAGTTCCAACTTACTTGACCTCCTCCTTAGAACTAATCCTTCTGCATATACTATTCATCTTTCCTCTCCGTTGGGCTCCTCTGACCACAGCCTTATTGCCCTAACCTGTCCCATTGCTCCAGTATGGCCTGTAGACCCTCCAAAGAAACATCGGTTATGGCATTTAGGAGCTGCTGATTGGGAGGTCCTCAGGCGGCACTTCTGTGACTTTCCCAAGAGTGATTCTTGCTTCCATGGCCGAGATCCATCTGAGCGTGCCATGCGCATTACATACTACACTTCTTTTTCAAAATTCAACCAAAATGGCGTCCTATAATTAAGCCTCAGAGTCCCTGGGGGGGGTGGAATCATAAATGCCCCTATCATCCTCCTCTCTCCTGGCAATGACCGAGCAAGGTGCCTGGAACCACTTTATGTCTCACTTCTTTGTTTCTGCACATTCGCGACCTTTCCTCTAACTCTTTCTCTGTTGAGTACCACCTCCTCGAAACCTCACCTTCTCTTCCCAGCTGAGACTCAGCTGTCTAAGACAACTGATATTAAACCCTTCTCTGTATCTTTCTACTTTCTCTGTATTCATTTCAAAGCCAAAGGTGGCTGTTGTGTATATGTAAGCAACGACTTCTCTTGCTCTCTTGTTCCTGAACTTGATTCTTCTGAATTCTCGACTCTGGCTTCGGCTTTCCTGCCATTTCCTGATTAAATATATCTGTACTGTTTATTAATCCCCCAGTGCTACTGACCATGAAAAATTCATCGACTATCTTACTTCTATGATGGAACACATCCTATCCATTTCTCCTTTCTCTGAAATCTCCATTCTAGGGGATTTGAATGTTCACCACCAACTTTGGCTCCCCTATCCTTTCACTGATCTACCTGGTGAACAAGCCTACATCTTTTCTATCCTTAATGACTTAGTGCAGTTTGTACAGCACCCTACACTTATCCCTGACTGCTTTGGAGAGAGTTCCAACATCCTTGACCTCTTTCTTACATCCAATCCTTCTGCTTACACTGTTCATCTTTCCTCTCCATTGGGCTTCTCTGACCACAGCCTTATCACTTTAAACTGTCCTATTGCTCCAGTATGGCCTGTGGACTCTCAAAGAAACATCGGCTGTGGCACTTTGGAGCTGCTGCTTGGGAGGTCCTCAGGCAGTACTTCTCTGATTTTCCCTGGAATGATTATTGCCTCCATGTCCGAGAGCCACCTGAGTGTGCCATGCATATTACAGAGGTTATTCTCTCGAGCATGGAAGCATTAATTCCTTTCTCATATCCTTTGACTAATGTTAAGAAGCCTTGCTTTAATCACGCATGTTCTAATACTGTCCACAACAAGGCGAAGGACTACTAAATGTACCGGAGCCAGCCCACCCCTGAATCTCATCTTTTTTATGTTTCTGCTTGGAATTGTGCTAAGTCTGTTCTTCGCTCTGCTAAAAATAATTTCATTCGTACTAACTTCTCTGAACTCTCCAGCTCATTCTTATCGCTCCTTCTGGCACCTTGCCAAAAACCTTTCTAACAACTTTACTTCATCATCCCTCTCTCCTGATTTCCACTCTGATGGCTCTGTAGCTATTTCTTCTACTGATAAAGCAGATTTCTTCGCTCAGACTTTCTCCTCTAGTTCAACGTTTGATGAGTCCTGAGCTGTTCCTTCATCACTTTCCCCTTCTGACTTCCTCATGGCTGACATTAAAATTTCTTCAACTGATGTATTTTCCACGATCACTGGCCTCAATACTAACAAGGCATATGGGCCTAATGGGGTCTATTCTGTTGTTCTTAAGAACTGTGCTTCTGTGCTTACACCGTGCTTATGTTAACTCTTTTGCCTTTGTCTATCAACTTCTACCTTTTCTTCTTGATGGAAGTTTGCTCTCGTTCAGCCTGTCCCAAATAAAGGTGGCCATTCCCAAACCTCTAACTATCGCCCAATTGCTTTAACATCCTGTATCTCAAAAGTTCTCGAGTCTGTTCTTCACAAAAAATTTTTAATGCATCTTTCCTATCGGAACCTTCTTTCAGATTGTCAATATGGGTTCCGTCTGGGATGCTCCACTGGTGATCTTCTCCCCTATCTTTTAGACTTTTGGTCATCCTCCTTTCGGGACTTCGGCGAAAGCTGTGCCATTGCACTTGACATCTCAAAGGCTTTCAGTCGAGTCTGGCATAAATCTTTTTCGAAACTGCCATCTTAAGGTTTCTATCCTTCTGTCTGTGCCATCATCTTTAGCGTCCTTTCTAGTCATTCTATAGATGTTGTAGACGGCCACTGTTCTCCAAGATCTATCAATAGTGGTGTTCCTCAGTGCTCTTTCGTATCACCAGCTCTCTTCCTTTTATTCATTAACCCCTAAACCGCGGGGTTGTGAGAGGCAGTCCTGGCACTTTTCGCCGGTGGTAATTCGCGCTCTGACTTATTTTTTTAAAATATTGGCCAAAACTAGCCTGAGTGATATAAATATCACTCTGGATTCTCCTACAGTTTTTCACATATATTTATATCTTGAAAGCCCCAGCTACAACAGAGGCACCCAACTGATGGCCCACGGCTCGAGCCATCGCCACCGAGCGTCACGAAAGCGACGGCCCGCGGTTAAGTGGTTAATGACCTTCTAAGCTGTACATCTAGCACTGTTATTTTGTACATTGATGATTCCACCCTTCATTTGTCCATTCGTTTCCCTCAGCGTCCATCCCAGCAGTTACTTCAACAAACAAGGGATGAGGCTATGGCACACCTAATGTCTGACTTGGCTCGTATCTCTGACGGGTAAAAAATAATCTTGTTTTTTTTAATGCATCAAAAACTCATTTCAGCCCATCAGAATCTTCCTCAGGAGTACCCACTAATGTTTAATAATATCCAGCTCAGTCCTGCATCATCTTTTAACATACCTGGGGGTTCCTTCTTGTGGGATTTATCTTGGAAAGATCATATTACATCTCTTGTAAAATCTGCTTCCAAGAGATTAGGTGTGCTAAGCTGACTCCTTGCCTTCTTTACCCCTGCACAGTTGTTGACTTTATGCACGGATTTTACTCGCCTCTGTGTAGAGTACAGCTCCCATGTGTGGGGAGCCTCCCCACATACTGTAGAGCTCTTCTCAAGAAGATGGAGTCAAAGGTTTTTCTCATTAACTCTCCTTCTTTCACTGGCTCCCTTCTATCTCAATCTCTTCGCTTCACTGTTGCATCTTTATCTCTTTTCTGTTTCAACTTCAGTGGTCACTGCTCCTGTGAATTATCAGCATGTGCCGCTTCACCACTATGACAGGCGCGTAGCACCTGTCTGGCAGCAAACTCTCATTCCTTTTCTGTCCAGCTCTCTAATGCAAGAGTCAACCATTACTCCCAGTCCTTCATATATGCAACAGGTCAGCTCTAGAACTGTCTCCCTCTGTCTGTATATCGTACTTCCTATGATCTCCAGTCTTTCAATTGCAGTGTGTCCAGGCATCTTGAATTGAATTGATCTTGAATTTGGAGCACCATTTTATTGTTTTTGTTTTTTTCTTGGAAGGAATGTTTTTTTGGCTCCTGGCCTTTGGTTCCTTCTTCCTTGCATAAAAAAAAAAAAAAATCTGCTCAAGAAGTTGCTGAAGTCATCTAAGGACCCTCTTACCTTGACACCAAGGGCTTCTGTGGCATTCAAAAGAGTTAAGGACAATATCGCACAGTTTTCTCTTCTTGCATATCCACTCCCTAATTCAGACCTTGCTGTAACAACAGATGCTTCTTCTACAACAGTGAGTGCAGTCCTACATCAGCTAAGGGGCTAAGGGATGGAGTTAAAACATCATTGTTATCTTTCTCCCAGCACATAAGCAAGGCTTAACTTAAAT
Source organism: Birgus latro (assembly GCA_018397915.1). NCBI lineage: Eukaryota > Metazoa > Arthropoda > Malacostraca > Decapoda > Coenobitidae > Birgus > Birgus latro. The sequence continues at coordinate 12,214 of JAGKTI010002036.1, forward strand.
ATAGTGTATATGACAGAGAATTATTGGCCATAATTTTAGCATTTCGCCATTTTAGACACTGGCTAGAGGGTCGTTCCTTTCATATTTTAACTGATCATTAATCTCTCATCTCTTCTATGTCACAACAGTCAGATTCTTACCCTTTGCGAGTGCTATGTCAGCTTTCCTACATCTCTGAGTTTACAACTAACATTCGTCACGTGAAGGGTTGTGAGAATGAGGTAGTTTATGCCTTGTCCTGTTCCATCTCCACGATTGAGCAGCTTCCTTCTGCTTTTGACTACAATCAGTTAGCCCTCTATCTATCTATCTATTGCCTGATGCCTCAGTCCTGCAAGGGGTGGCCACAAACAAATTCCTCCATGTTGCTCTGTCCCCCACCATTTTGCTGCCCTGCTCCCAGCTCAGACCCCCCTCTCTTATATACCTCTCCACTCCATCCCTTCATCTCATTCTTGGCCTCGCCCTTCCTCTGCCCCCCTCCGCCTCACTCACATACACTCTCCTCGTCAGTCTTTCACTCTCCATCCTCTCCACATGGCCAAACCACCTTAATGTGTTCTACCTAACGCTTCCTATCACATCCACATCCACACCACAACGCTCCTTCACTTCCTTATTTGTCAGTCTGTCTCCCCATGTGACTCCACATGCTTCTTTCAAATAACTCATTTTCATTGCTCTCACTCTTGACTTCTGTCCTTCCAGCAGGGTTCAAGCTTCACTTCCATACATTACAGTTGGCATCACAATACTGTCATGTAGGATCTTTTTCACTTCCATGCTCACTTTCCTGTTTCTTATCAGTTTCTTATGACTGCTTTCAAGGAACCAGCAACCTTTCTTCCCTGCTGCACCCTTTCAAGCACTTCACCCTCTAAAATTCCATCCTTACTCATTACACTACCCAAGTACTTAAAAGAATTCACATTATCCATATCCTTCCCATTCAGTCTCACTGTACATTCACTGACTTCACTTCTCTCGAAGACCATCACTTTACTCTTCCCTACATTCACCTTTAGATTCCGTTTCTTACACACTCTCCCAAATTCATCTTCCAAGCCTTGCAGCTCCCCTTCGTCTTCACTTAACAACACAGTATCATCCGCAAACAACAGTACAGGGAGTTTCCAAACACTGCCCTCTCTCACTAGGGCCACTTCAACATCCACTGCCCGACCTTGTATCTCTTTTATAACCCCATCCATATACAGATTGAACAACAACGGAGGCATGACACATCCTTGTTTCAATCCAACCTTCAAACAGAAAAATTCACTCAGTTCACCATCCACACGCACTGCAGCCTTAGCACCCTCATACATACTCTTCACGGCCTTCACCGACTTCCCATCTACTCCATATATTCTTAATACAGTACTTTCCACAATCCTTGTCTATCCACCCTGTCATATGCTTTCTCCAAATCCATGAAGGCTGCATACAGCTTCTTTCCCTTCTCTAGAAACTTTTCCACTAAAGATCTAGGAATGAATATCTGATCTACACAACCTCTTCCCTTCCTAAAACCTCCCTGTTCTTCTCCAACTAATTCCTGTTATTTTCCTAAATCTGTCAGTAAGTATCCTACCCTATACTTTTCCTATTACACTAAGAAGGCAAATGCCCCTATGATTACCACACACTTCTTTTTCCCCTTTTCCTTTGTACAGGGGAATAGTTATACCTAACTTCCAATCCTACAGGACTCTACCTTCTTCTCAGGCCAATCTGCACACCTTCCACATCCATTCTATTACTATCTCTCCCCCATACTTTAGCATAATTCACTCAGCCAGTCCCAAAGAAGGGTGACCATTCTCAACCCTCTAACTATCGGCCAATTGCTCTAACATCCTGTGTCTCAAAATTTTTCGAGGCAATCCTTAACAGAAAAATTTTAAAGCATCTTTCCTGTCACAACCTTCTATCTGATCGTCAGTATGGGTTCCGTCAGGGACACTCCACTGGCGATCTTCCCACCTACCTTTCAGACTCCTGGTCATCCTCCTTTCGGGACTTTGGCGAAAGCTTTGCCATTGCACTTGACATCTCAAAGGCTTTCGATCGAATCTGGCATAAATCTTTAATTTCCAAACTGCCCTCCTACGGTTTCTATCCTTCTATCTGTGCTTTCATCTCTAGCTTCCTTTCTGGTCGTTCTATAGCCGCTGTTGTAGACGGCCATCGTTCTTCTCCTAGACCTATCAACAGTGGTGTTCCTCAGGGCTCTGTCCTATCACCAGCTCTCTTCCATTTATTCATCAATGACCTTCTAAGCTGTACATCTAACCCTATCCACTCATATGCTGATGATTCCACCCTTCACCTTTCCATTCGGTTTCTGCAATATCCATCTCAGCAGTTACTTCAACCAAAAAGGGATGAGGCTATGGCACACCTAATGTCTGACTTGGCTCGTATCTGTGATTGGGGTAAAAATAATCTTGTTATTTTTAGTGCATCAGAAACTCAGTTCTTACACTTATCAACCCAACAAAATCTTCCTCAGGATTACCCACTAATGTTTAATAATGAGCAGTTATGTCCTGCATCATCCTTGAACATGCTTGGGGTTTCATTCTCTCGGGATTTGTCTTGTAATGAACATATTACATCTCTTGTGAAATTTGCTTCTAATAGATTAGGTGTGCTAAGCCGATTCCGAACTTTCTTTACCCCTGCACAGTTGTTGACCTTGTACACGAGTTTTATTCGCCCGTGTATGGAGTCCAACTCTCATGTGTGGGGAGGCTCCCCACATGCAGCTCTTCTCAACAGGGTGGAGTCAAAGGCTTTTTGTCTCATTAACTCTCCTCCTCTTACTAATTCCCTTCAACCTTTGTCTCTTCACCACACTGTTGCATCTTTATCTCTCTTCTATCGCTACTTCAATGGTCACTGTTCCTCTGAACTGTCTGCTTGCATCCCTCCACCTCTACAATGGGCACGTAGTACCCATCTAGCAACATACTCTCATCCCTTTTCTGTCCATCTCTCTAATGCTAGAGTTAACTGTTACTCCCAGTCCTTCATTTATGCAACTGGTCAACTCTGGAACTGTCTTTCTCTGTCTGTATTTCCTACTTCCTATGATCTCCAGTCTTTCAAACGCAGTGTGTCCAGGCATCTCGAAATGAACGGATCCTGAATTTGGCTCTCTTTTGTATTGTTTTTGCTTTTTCTTGGAAGGAACAGTATACAGGCCTGTGGCCTTTGGTTCCTTCTTCCTTGCATTAAAAAAAGAGAAAAAAAAAGGTGAATTATGAAGTGTTGGCACCATATAAAACTTCATCATGCGGACTGTGCTTTCAGCTGCTTGATATACCTGGCTCAGATTGAAACCTTTGACGTGATGTTTCTTGTGACAAACTTCGTCCATTTTCCCAGCTCCCATTGTCGCAGAATGTTTTTGCATTTTCATAACTTAAGTTATCCTGGTATTAAAGCTTCACATCATCATCTTAGCCAGTGCTTAGTTTGGCCAGAGATTAAAAGGGATGCCCGTGCATGGACATGGCAGTGCACTTCCTGTCAAGCTTCCAAAGTTCACCGTCATACCAAAAGAGCTTTAGAGTCATTGTCCCTCCCTTCCTGTAGATTTTACATTGTACAGGTTGACATTGTAGGCCCTTTGCCACCTTCATGAGGGTACACCTATTATCACTTGTATTGATAGATTTACCAGAGGGGCCGAGGCAGTACCTATGCAGGATTTGTCAGCTGATTCAACTGCATGGGTCTTTCTTTTAGTTTGAGTTGCTCAGTTCGGTGCCCCTAACACTGTCATTACAGATCGTGGTGCACAGTTTGAGTGTGACCTGTGGCACCAACTCCTCCCTTTCCCGGGAACAGTGAGACACCATACGACATCTTATCATCCCCAGGCAAATGGTATGATTGAGTAGTTTCATTGGCATCTAGAGGATGCTCTCAAGGCATAACCGCAGCAGTATCAATGGGCTGATGCATTGCCACTTGCTTTTCTGGGGCTCAGGGTTGCGGTTAAAGAAGACCTACACTCCAGTCTGGCAGAAATGGTTTAGGTCAATCCATTAGGTTCCCTGGAGAATTCATTATCTCAACTCTTCCTGAAAACCTTAGTAAGTACTAGTTTCTTGCTGTTCTCCAGGAAACCATCGCTAGACAGCAACCAGTACCTCCCCGTCAGGTACCATGTCAGTCTTGTCATGTTCCCTCTTCTTTGGTCGATTGCAAGTATAGTATTTGTGCCTGCGTTGTGATGCTTATCAGCGTCCACTTCAGTGTCCTTATAATGGCCCTCGTTGTTAAAAAATCGAGTAAGCATTTCACTATCCACTGTGGTAATAGTCAACAAACTGTTTCTGTGGATAGGTTAAAACCTACAGTTTTTCCAACATCTATTTCCTCCCCAACTGCTCAACTCACTTCTCAAACCCTTGGGCAAATTAGCATTTCCCTACCACCTGAAGGTGATTGTGCATCAATTCAATCACCTTCCTCTAATCGTAAACATTTGTTGTCAGACCATGTTGCAACACCGGGGCCCCACACTGCTAAGGCTCAATCAGCTCCTGTTGTTGAGAGGAGGAGCAGAAGGGTCTCCTTTCCCCCTGAGAGGTACAGTCACGCTCCCTAATTTAGACCCACCCCGAGCCAAGCCGAGAGCTGAGGGAGGCAGTAGCCACGGCTCTTAAACGAACGTGTTTATTAGCCACCCCCCCTCCACCCCTCAATTCCCCCCCTCCCTCTTGCATCCAACATTCATTCTCTACCTTACTGCATTTCTTTCCACCCTCACCTCTTATGAAACAATCATTTACTGAAAAGGACAATGCTGGACGGTATTAGACAGTAGATTTTAGAAAACATAGGGCATAAAAAAAAGATAAGACCCGAATATATTATTTTTCTTAACAAATAAAGGCGTTCGTTTAAGAGCCGTGGCTACTGCCTCCCTCAGCTCTGGGCTTGGGTCGGGGTGGGTCTAAATTAGGGAGCATGACTGTACACTTCAACGGTAATTGCTGAGAGAGCATCTCGCCCACCTCGGGGGCATTCCATCCAGGCACCTGCCTTTATGACATCCTGGGAGGGAGAATAGGGTGGTGATCCTGACCTACCAGTATTCTTACTGTATACTCACATGCTACCAATGGTCACGTGTTTGTACTTGTCCCGGTAGTTTTTTACTTGGTGGGAAAATCTTGTGTATCGAGTCACTGAGCAATGAGGTTTTGTGGGTATGAGAATCTGACACTTCTAATCTTGTGTATAAAAGGGCAACAAGTGATGCAGTAAGGTCAGCAAGCAGTTCCAGCTCTTAGCAAGCACTTCTTCAGGCTCAGTCTAGCCTTTGTCAAGAAAAGATTTTTTTTTTTTTTTTTTTTTTTTAATGCAAGGAAGAAGGAACCAAAGGCCATGGGCCTGCAAACTGTTACTTCCAAGAACAAACAAAAATGATACAACCAAATTCAAGATCCATTGTTCATTTCAAGATGCCTGGACACACTGCATTTGAAGGACTGGAGATCATAGGAAGTGGGAAATACAGACAGAGGAAGACAGTTCCAGAGTTGACCGGTTGCATAAATGAAGGGAATAATGGTTAACTTTTGCATTAGAGAGTTGGACAGAAAAAGGATGAGAGGTTGTTGCTAGACGGGTACTACGTGCCTGTCGTAGAGGTGGAGGGATGCAAGCAGACAGTTCAGAGGAATAGTAACCATTGAAGTAGCGATAGAAAAGAGATAAAGATGCAACAGTGCGGCGAAGAGACAGAGGTTGAAGGGAGCTAGTAAGAGGAGGAGAGTTAATGAGACAAAAAGCCTTTGACTTCACCCTATTGAGAAGGGCTGCATGTGGGGAGCCTCCCCACACGAGACTTGTACTCTAAACAGGGGCGAATAAAACCCGTGTACAAAGTCAACAACTGTGCAGGGGTAAAGAAGGTACGGAGTCGGCTTAGCACACCTAATCTCTTGGAAGCAGATTTCGCAAGAGATGTAATATGTTTCTTCCAAGATAAATCCCTAGTGAATGAAACCCCAAGCATGTTTAAGGATGTTGCAGGAGCGAGCTGTACATTATGAAACATCAGTGGGTACTCCTGTGGAAGATTTTGGTGGGTTGATAGGTGTAAGAATTGAGTCTTCGATGCATTCAAAACAACAAGATTATTTTTACCCCAGTCAAAGATACGAGCCAAGTCAGACATTAGGTGTGTCATAGCCTCATCCCTGGTTTGCTGAAGTAACTGCTGAGACAGACATTGCAGGAACTGAAAGGAAAGATGAAGGGTGGAATCATCAGCGTACGAGTGGATAGGGTTAGATGTACAGCTTAGAAGGTCATTGATAAATAAAACAAAGAGAGTAGGTGATAGGACAGAACCCTGAGGAACACCACTGTTGATAGATCTAGGAGAAGAGCGATGGCCGTCTACAACAGCAGCTATAGAACGACCAGAAAGGAAGCTAGAAATGAAGGCACAGATAGAAGGATAGAAACTGTAAGAGGGCAGTTTAGAAATTAAAGATTTATGCCAGACTCGATCGAAAGCCTTTGAGATGTCAAGTGCAATGGCAAAGCATTCGCCAAAGAAAGGAGGAGGACCAGGAGTCCGAAAGGTAGATGAGAAGATCGCCAGTGGAGCGTCCCTGACAGAACCCATACTGATGATCAGAAAGAAGGTTGTGATAGGAAAGATGCTTTAAAATTTTTCTGTTAAGAATAGACTCAAACACTTTTGAAACACAGGATGTTAAAGCAATTGGACGATAGTTAGAGGGTTGGGAATGGTCACCCTTCTTTGGGACTGGCTGAATGAGAGCAAACTTCCAGCAAGAAGGAAAAGTACAAGTTGATAGACAAATGTGAAAAAGTTTACCTAGGCAAGGTGTAAGCACTGAAGCACAGTTCTTAAGGACAATAGTAGGGACCCCATCAGGCCCATATGCCTTGTTAGTATTGAGACCAGTGATGGCTGTAAATACATCAACTGAAGAAATTTTAATGTCAGCCATAAGGAAGTCAGAGGGGGGAAGTGATGGAGGAACAGCACCGGAATCGTCTAAAGTGGAATTGGAGGAGAAAGTCTGAGCGAAGAGATCTGCTTTATCAGTACGAGAAACAGCTACAGAGCCATCAGAGTAGAAAAGAGGAGGGAAGGATGATGAGGTAAAGTTGTTAGAAAGATTTTTGGCAAGGTGCCAGAAGGAGCGTGAAGAATTTGAGTTGGAAAGTTGGGAACATGTAGTGGGGATGAAATTATTTTTAGCAGAACGAAGAACAGACTTATCATGATTCCGGGCAGAAACATAAGGAAGATGTGATTCAGGGGTGGGTTGGCTCCAGTTCCTTTTGTAGGCCCTCTCCTTGTTGCGGACAGCATTAGAACAAGCGTGATTAAACCAAGGCTTTCTTGCATTAGACAAAGGATATGAGAAAGGAATGTATGCGTCCATGCCCGAAAGAATAACCTCCGTAATGCGTAAGGCACACACAGATGGCTCCCGGCCATGGAAGCAATAATCATTCAAGGGATAATCAAGGAAGTACTGCCTGAGGGCCTCCCAATCCGCAGCTCCAAAGTGCCACAGACAACATTTCTTTGGAGGGTCCCCAGGCCGCACTGGAGCGATAGGACAGGTTAAGATAATAAGGTTATGATCGTAGGAGCCCAACGGAGAAAAAGATTAACAGTATAAGCAGAAGGATTAGTTGTAAGGAAGAGATCAAGTGTGTTGGAACTCTTTCCAAGGTGGTCAGGGATACGGGTAGGGTGCTGTCCAAGCTGCTGTAGGTCATTAAGGATAGAAAAGGTGTAGGCTTGTTCACCAGGTGGATCAGTGAAAGGAGAGGAGAGCCAAAGGTGGTGGTGAACATTGAATGGAGACTTCAGAGAAAGAAGAAATGGATAGAATGTGTTCCATCGTATAAGTAAGATAGTCGAAGAATTTTTGATAGTCAGTAGAATTAGGCGATAAGTAAACAGCACAGATATATTTAGTCAGAGAATGACAGGAGAGCCAAAGCCAGAGAGTAGAGAATTCAGAAGAATCAAGTTCAGGAACATGAGAGCAAGATAGGTCATTGCATACATATACACAACAGCCACCTTTGGGTTTGAAATGAGCATAAAGTAGGATGATACAGAAAAGGGTTTGCTGTCGGTTGCCTCAGACAGCTGAGTCTCTGTTAAGAATAGAAGGTGAGGTTTAGAGGAGGAGAGATGGTGTTCCACAGAAAGAAAGTTAGAGGAAAGGCCTTGAATGTTGCAGAAATGAAGAAGAAGTGAGTCAGGCAGTGGTTCCAGGCATGAGTCATCACCGAGAGAGGGGCGGATGGTGGTGGCATTTATGGTTCCTCCCCCCTGGGGACTCCGAGGCACTGTTGTAGTTCGCCATTTTTTAATTTTGAAAAGGTAGTGCATTGTGTACTCTGCATGTAGTTTGGTGTTGACAGTTGTGTTGTGCAACCTTAAAATTGTGTTCTGTACTTGTTATTGGTATACTGTACCATATTCTTTTTATAGACCTTGATTACTGTGACTTGTTGAGAGAGTATTCATAGGTCTATGTGGTTTGTGTTTTTTTATTAATAAACTTTTAGATATTTGTGGTGTTTACCGTCTGGGTTGGACATACCTTCTCACTAAAGTACAGTATTTCATTATCTTTGAAGATTTTATCCATAAAGGCGCTGTCGCACTCATACCTTGAGAAACCTCATTACATGTACAGATTTTTCTGGAATCAGGTACAGACTTTATCACACTACGTTGTGATTTGCATCTCAAATCTTTTGAGTGTAGTCTGGTTCCTGGAACCTGCGACCACTGACCAGCAGATGAAATGAGTGACTCTGAGTACACAAATACCCCTGTGGTTGCCACACACATCTCTTACCTCGTTTCCTATGCGTAGAGGATCAGTTAAACCTGACTTTCAGTCTTCCAAGACCCTACCTTCCTCCCAGTGCACATCATCCATATCCATTCCATCACTGACTAGCCCCTGTATTTCAACATTTTATTATACTGTATATTCCATCAATTCCAGAGGCTTTCCCTGTTCTGGCTCTTTTCAGTGCTTTAAATACTTCCATCTTGCCAGTCTCTTCATCCCCACTCTCTTCTCTTCTCTTCTTCTCCCAGCCATTTCCCAACCATGTATACTTGTGCAACTTTTGTTCTCTGTATTAAACAGTTCCTTAAAGTTCCACCAGAATTCTGCCATTTTTATTTTTCATTCCTCTTCTGTTACCGTTCTCACTCATACTTTCCTGACCTCCTTCCAAAACAGCTTCTTACATTCCCTTCCCTTTATACTCAGATTTCTTTCAGACTTCTCATCTACTCATTTCCCACTCTTTCTTATTTGTATTTTCATCTCTCTCTTCATCTGTACATAAAACTCTCTTTTTCATCTCCCATCGTCTTTCCATTACGTCCCATCCAGTCACTATATGATTTCCTCTTTGCCTCAGTTTGTTTTGCCTTTTCATTCCATGTTGGTGTTCCTTGCACCCCCTTATGTTTTATCCTTACCCCACACACTGCCTCACCTGCTAGATAGATTTCTTCTATGAAAGTAGTGGAATCTCCTAAATCGTGGCTTTATGAGACTGAGCACACGCTGTGATTTGAGAATTTCGTTAGAAATAACCAATCTTATAAGGAATATTACTTTTGGGTCTGTCATCTTGGAAAAGTTGCCCCCTTCACCCCCAAGCCTACATCAAACTGGTCACCAGCAAACACTGACAACCTGGAAAAGAAATTAGTAAAGCCAATTGAATGGGAATGAACAATATTGTAAGATTCTTACCTGACTCTGACTGACGACACTGCTTGAATGGACGGGGGTGGGAGGAGGGGGGAGGGGCTCCAAGGCCTGAGGCAAACTATGGCCTCTCAGCACGAGGCGAGTGTGCTGCCGCCTGTGTTCCGCATCAACCTCTCTCAGGAACCCCTCAAAGTCCAGGGTGGAGATAACATAAGCGGTGCTATCACCCTCAGTTGCCTCTTCGTCATCATAATAGTTGTTGATTCGTTGTTTAGATTAATTTTTTTACCAAACTGGTTGGTCCTTTTCATATTTTCTATTGAAATGGACCTTTCACAGGTTACTTATTATTATTCCTGGACTACCACAGCTACTGGGCAGTTTTGTAAACGTACCCCTGACTATAAATGAGGATTTAGAATATGTGATACACTGACGTGTCCAGTCAGAGCAGTGGTTGGTAAATAACGCTGCCAGTTAAAGAGATCATTGGTAAACACTACCACAGCCAGCCTGCCAGCTTCCTTAAATACCCCCAAAATAGGTTTATTTTGTTTTTTCCACTCACTCCTCTCAGTCACAATTCAACAGTTAACTATCGTTGTTGCATATATACCAAAATTACTTAACTTGAAATTGTGAATTTGTTGAAATTGTGAATTTGCCATAACATAGGTGGAATTGCCGTGCCTGTTTGGTAAAGAAGTACCTCATTGAGCCCGCAGTGGTGGGCAACTTTGGTTTTCTTCTCACCGTCATCAATCCTCTTTATTACGTCTAATTTTTGGGTGTAAGTTAACATTGATTTCTATGTCTTCTCCTTCCTCGAAGAAGTTGTAGGCATAAGAGGGCTACAGTTGGCCATGGTAATGCTGGGCAGGCGGAGGAAGCACGGAGGGGGGGAATCCTCTCGTAACAAACACACTGGAACCACTCACTAACAACACTGGGGCATCAAGGGCAGGTGTCCTTCGTGCTTGTCATGGGAGGGAAGTTCTGTGATTAGTTACAGTAAGTGCTATGCTTGAATATTATTGGTTTAGTAATTGCAATGCTTTATGCCTGGTTAGATGTGCGGGCTTGAGGTAATGGTGGCGCGTATTACACATGGCATAGAAAACGCGTCACTTTTGCGGCTGCATTTGTGAATTTTGTGCAATTTCTGCGAGTTACTGATATTGCAAACTTGCATGCTGTTGCCGCATACTGTGAATCCACTGCTTAGGATCATGCAGTTTAGGAGATTCCACTGTATCTTACACATGCCTTCCACCTCCTCCATTTGCTCTAAATCACATCTGTCCAGTTGCTCACCCACTCCTCTCTCATATTCATGTTCAGCACAGATCTCATTCATTCATTCACATACATAGTCAGTGATTGCCTTCCATTCATCCAACCTGCCACCCATCCTTCTTATTGCTCACCATGTATACCTGTGAATCATGTGGTACCTAAAGAAGATACTGACTTCTAAGCCCATCACTACACGAATGTTCACCAAAGCACTACTTTCTTCCAACCTGCCACCCATCCTTCTTATCACTCGCCATGTATACCTGTGAATCATTTTGTACCTAAAGAAGATACTGATTGCCAAACCCTTCCCTGCACAAATGTCCACCAAAGCACTGCTATTCCCATCCACTTCAGTGGGCACAACTTCACTCAGCACCTCCCTGTCGACTCTGACATTCCCTACTTTTTCATTCATATCTCCAGTCAAGATTACAGGTACTCTCTCACTCTCAGATTGTTCTAAGCACACATCCACATTCATCCAAAATTCATCTTTCACTCTAGCTGTTCAGTGCTTCATTTGGATGTACACACAAACAATCGCCCCCTGCTTCTACCTTATTGAACTTCCAGATTTATTCTTAGAGAACAATCAGAGATCCAACCGATCCACACCTCCTTACTCTCCTTCCACCTCTTACGTTTTCGTTTTCGTTTTTCAAGGCTCCAACATGCTTGCATTCATTGGCCTTGGTCACCTAATGGCGGCTCTCCATGCTGCTCGATCTTTGGCAGCCTCTCTGTTCAGTCCCTTAACCCTGAGGTCACACTTAATGACCTCGTCCCATGTCTTTCTTGGTCTACCCCTCCCTCCCCCTCCCCCAGTATTAACACTTCTCACCTTCTGCACCCAGTTATCATCCCCCATCCTCTCCAGATGTCCAAACCACTTCAGCCTACCTCTCCTCATCACAGTACCAATACACTCCAGTCCCAGCCTACCTCTCAACTCTTCCATCGTAAACCCAGCCCCCCCAGGCCTTGTACGAAGGGATGCACTGCACATCCACCTAATCATTGTCATTTTTGTACGTTTAAGCCTGCGAATATCCTCTTCCTTTACTGCGCAGGTCTCACTACCATACAGCATCACACTCCTAACACATGCTGCATACAAAGATCCCTTAGCACGTAAGGAGAGTCCTCTCAATGTCAGGAGAGGCAACAGCTCCCTGAACTTCTTCCAACCACTTTTCACCCTAGCAACCGAGCTAGCTCCAGCCCCACCTCCGGCACATAACATGTCTCCCAAATAACAAAACACTTCCACACACTCAAGAGACTCACCAACAAGTTCAATCCTTTCACATCTAACAATCTCCATGTGCTCTTCCTGACACGTTGCACACATAAAATTGGCATTATCTCGCAGTCTACCTCTAATACCACTACATCTCTTGTGCACCCTGCACAAGATGGAATTACTTCCCACACCTTTGTGGCAAACTGCACATGGACACTCTTCCTTTCCCCTGATTGTACCGCCACCAACCCTAGATATCATCACTTTTGTTTTATCTTCATTTACCCGTAAGCCCTTGTGCCCCATACCATCTCTCCACTTCTTAAATCTTTCCTCCACCTCCTTTTCATTCTCTGCAGTCAACACCAAATCATCAGCATTTAACATCTCCCACGGGAGTCCATCTCTGAAGTCACCATGATAAACAAGGTGCTAAAATCTGACCCCTGATGCACACCAACATTCACGGAAAATCATCACCCAAAACTCCATTCACTCTTACCTGGATGCGAGCACCCACATGCTGTACATGACCATAACCACCCTAACCAGCCACTCTTTCGACCCAGGCTTTTTCATTGCCCATGCTACACAATATGTACACCCTCCTTTGTCCTTTGTTTCTCATTTATGCCAGTGCATATGCCCAGTCTGTGTCCCCACTGTCTCACACACTCTTCTCTTAAATTGGTCTCGGTAAGCCTGCATATGTCAATTTTGCATCCAAAGCACCAGAAGAATCTACTTTTTGTTTTTTTCCCACCTCATCAGTTGCACCCCTCCCAATCCATGTTGGCATTCTTAATGTGTCCTAATACCAGTTTTAGGTCATCAGCCGTTGAACCATGTAGATCCGAGGCATATTTATAGTACCTGTATTTTTAGTGTGCTATTTTGCAGGGCAGGATGCTAGCAGTTTGTTGGCACGTAGGAAACACTTGTGGTTTGGTTATGTGGTTACTACCCAGCATAGTAAATGATTTTCTGGCTTACAGGAAATCAGTTGGCATGTCACCCATTGTAGAGTTACCTGATGGTAGCCCTACTTCTAGTGACTGGATGATGGGCACCCTAAACCACCACCCTTTGTACTTCATGTAATTTGAACACAAGTCATTGTATCACAGTAACTATATATTAAGTTTTCACCATCCATCCATCCATCATCCAATCCTACCTTGCCCCATGAGGAGTGTAGGAGCCCGGGGCTAGGCAAGTTGGTCCTGACATTGAAGATGAGAGTGACCAGCCTCACTCATCCATGAGTGGCATCACGTGAGCAATAACCCCAACCATCCCTTGGATGTAAACCTTCATTGGCTCAATCCGATTGCAGCGCCATAATACCCACTACACCACCAGGCGCCATAATTTGGTTATGTGGTTACCACCCAGCGTAGTAAATGGTTTCCTGGTGTACAGGAAACCATTTGGCTTGTCACTCAGTGTAGAACCACTGGAAAGTAAAATATGCCATTTGCTTCTTCATTTTCCCAGATTTTGCTTCCTAATGTAAACAGTGATTTATTGACATCACAGGCTTTATTATTTCATCTTGTTACATTAGACATAGGCTTGTTTAAGCTTGCATACTTAATTATCATGTATCATTTATAAAAGCTCCAACATGCTTGCATGCATCAGCCTTGGTCACCTAATGGCGGCTTTCTGTACTGTTCGATCTTTGGCAGATTCCCTATTCAGTCCTTTAGCTCTTAAGTCACATTCTATGACCTCATCCCAGATCTCTTTTCGTATGCCTCTTGCAACCCCACCCCCTGATGTTCACACTTTTCATCTTCCACACCCTGTTGCCATCCTTTGTCCTTTCAACATGCCCAGACCATCTCAGTCTACCACTCTTCATCACAACAGCAATACAGTAAGACCTCACTATAACGGACTAATTGGGGCCCAAGCCATTCCAAAAGAAGCGAAATTCTGATAAAAGCAACATCCAGACTTCCCCCTGCTAACCCAGACTTTTTACGATATATCAGGCATTAGTCCGGATCGCACCAACAGTTTTTTAACCCCTTAACCGCAGGTCGTCACTTTCATGACGGTCGGGTGCAGTGGATCATACCACGGGGCATCACTTGAGTGACTGTGTTATTTTTAGTTCCCCTGGGCTTTCTGGTGGTGACTTGTATCATCTATCAGCACTGTCAATCTCCAACAATAGTCAGAGCTGCTAATGTCATCAGTACTCCCATCCATTGTTGACAATTTAGCCATTTTCCCCCATTCTAGACTCCCCACCCTACCTCCCCTCCATTACCCTCTCGTGTCGTCTGCTTAGCCGCTCCGTGCTAAGTAAATCTTCCCCGGATTTTTCCACTGTTTTCATCCATTGAAATGAGACCTGTGCCCTATTCTTATACAAAATAATATGTATATAAAAAAAATAGGGTAATTGATAGTGCCATACATCTGGAATTGGCTAATTATCACTTGGCAACATCCAACCTGCACTCGTTCACTAATTTCCCCTGTTTTTTTTTTCCCTGTAAAATATGCCATATGAGCTACTCTCATAATATAAATGTATATAAGAAAAGAAGGGAGAAGCCTGAGTGATATTTATATTCACCTGGAACTACCTAATTTATTATGTATTGTCTAGCTTTCCTACTACTTATTTCTTAGCATATACATTAGCAGCAGACATTTTCAACTCTTGGCTACCAAGATACAGTCAGTTCGCTCCGTTCTTTCTCGTCCTTCACGGTGAAATGATGCTCCTCCATTTCTGCTGCTTTTGTGCCTATGGTAAAAGGCCCTGTGGCCTCTACCCCTACTAAACATTGTGTGGGAAGCGGTAAAGGTAAGTGTAATAAAGTACTAAAAATAATAAAGTGTGAGTGTGTATATGAGTAAGAAATGACAGATTACCAGCAGTGAATTAGCGCGAGTGGGAGGCTCGTACTCGCTCGTGTTTTACATTGCTTTCACATTTTTTTTTTTTTTAGTATGGATTCCAAACTACTTGGAAATCACTGAATAGTGTTTCTAGTGATAATATCTGGCAGTGGTATTCAGATTAGGGGATGTCGGGAAGTGTAAAGTGGAGACTTAGTTACCCAACTTCAGAAGTCTCCACAAGTCCTACGGTAGTCGACGAGTGCTAGAAAAAACATCCCAGGAGAAAGCTGAAGGTATGTGTCATTTGCATATGTAATTAAAGTATTCTAGGACTAATAACTGATTTTTGGCAAATATTTTTAAAAAGTCAGTCGGAGCGCGAATATCCCCGCGGGAATGGCACGGCACGCCTCCGACAACCCCGCGGTGTAGGGGTTAAACTGTTTTCACTACCACTGCAGTGCTGTACTTTATTATATCTTCACTACAAGAAGGCATACCAAAAGAGATCTGGGATGAGGTCATAGAATGTGACTTCAGAGCTAAGGGTCTGAATAGGGAATCTGCCAAAGATTGAGCAGCACAGAAAGCCGCCATTAGGTGTCCAAGGCTGATGCATGCAAGCATGTTGGAGCTTTTATAAGTGATACATGATAATTAATTATGCAGGCTTAAACAAGCGTATGTCTAATGTAACATGATGAAATAATAAAGCCTGTGATGTCAATAAATCACTGTTTACATTAGGAAGCAAAATCTGGGAAAATGAAGAAGCAAATGTCATATTTTATTTTCCAGTGGTTCTACACTGCGTGACAAACCAAATGGTTTCCTGTACACTAGGAAACCATTTACTATGCTGGGTGGTAACCATATAACCAAATTATGGCACCTGGTGGTGTAGTGGGTAATTACGGTGCCTCAATCCCGCACGGGGTGGCCACAAACAAATTGCCTCCATGTCGCTCTGTCCCCCGCCATTTCACTACCCCGCTTCCAACTCACACCCCCCTCTCTCATGTACCTCTCAAATGGTATAATATATATAATAATACTGTAATGTACACTGATGGACATATCTTTTATTTGCCTTATTGTGGTGAACTTAGCTTAACCCTTTCACATACCAATGACGGGCTGGACAGTCGTTCGTTTGTCAACCTCTGACGTCAGTATGATGACTTTGCCCGTCATCCGATGTAATCTCTACAGAAAAATTTAGGGAGTCGTCATTTTTGTTGGATGACGGGCAAAAGTGGGCGGAGCTAAGCCTGCCACAGCTGGAGCGTGCATGCTCACTTGGTTAGTCGGCTCAGTGTTGTATGGGGGTCCTCACAGGTAGGATGTACACCTCTTGACCTCCCACCAAACACTTATGCTCCGTTTTCTCTAGTAAATTATGGCGTTATTATTGAAGAAAATACAGTAAATGATGCATTATTGGAAAGGAAATTTATTTTGCTACATATTGATGCAAAAAATATTATTATATCGTAAATAGTTTTTTTTTGGCAAATATTTTTTTAAAGGAATGTAAAACTTTAGCATGTCAGCTAACTTCTACTCACTCATTTTGCATTTTATTTTGTATATATTGCCTTTTTGAATAATGTTTGACAGAGGAAAACTCTTCTCCTTCAAAATGAGACCAAAGTTGGCCTTTCTATGATGAATAGTAACATTCCTATGACCGTTAGAAGTAAACTATCTCTAAGCAACTGTTGTGAAAGCTCTTGATCGAGAGTTGCGCGCCACAGCCAGAATTTGCGCACACTCCTATAAGGGAAAGGGTTAAGTGGTTAGGTAGTCCGGACTGCTTCTGGCTTTGTCGGACTTTTTCCGATATATAGGAATTTAGTCCGGTAGCTCCTCGATTCCAATAAAATCAAATTCCGGTCTATTAAAGTCTGTTATCTCAATGTCTTACTGTACATTCAACTTCCATTCTTCCTCTCAACTCTTCAGTTGCAATCCTAGCTTCCCCCCCCCCCAGGCCTCACATTCAAGGATGCACTACACATCCGTGTAATTATTGTAATTTCTGTACATTTGAGCCTATGAATATCCTCTTCCTGTCTATGTCTTGCTACCATACAGCAGTACACTCCTGACACAAGCTGCATACAAAGAGCCCTTAGCATGGAAGGAGAGCACTCTCAATGTTAGGAGAGGCAACAGATCCCAGAACATCCTCCAGCCACTCCTTACCCTAATAACAGAGCTAGCTCCAGCACCACCTGCAGCACAGAATATGTCCCCCAGATAACAAAACTCCTCCACACACTCAAGAGATACACCAGTAAGATGATCAGTCCTTTCATGCCTGACTGTCTGTATATGCTCTCCCCAATACACTGCACACATGAAGTCAGCATTATTTCACAGCCCACCTCTTACACCACCACATCTCATATGCACTCACTAATCACAAACTGCATAAGATGGAGACACTTTGTACACCTTCCATCCATCCATCATCCAATCCTATGTCACCCCACAGAGGAGTGTAGGAGCTCGGGGCTAGGCAAGTTGGTCCTGACATTTAAGATGAGAGTGACCAGCCTCACTCATCCCCGAGTGGCATTACGTGAGCAATAAACCCCAACCATCCCTTGGATATAAACCTTCACTGGCTTAATCCAATTGGAATGCCATAATTACCCACTAAACCACCAGGCGTAGTGGTAGGTGGTGGCGACCATCATCCACTCACTTGATGTAGTGCTGCCTACTTTTTCCTTAACCTTCATCATTCTTTTTCTGTGCCTGCCCTCATCTCTTCCTATTTCTCCCATCTTTCCTGTCACTTCTTATTGTTTTTCTTTCCTTTACAGGTGGCATTACATTGAGTGACAAGCCAAATGGTTTCCTGTAAGCCAAGAAATCAATTACAACGCTGGGTGGTAACCATATAACCAAACCATACGTGCTCCCTACGTGTCAACAAGTGGGTTGGTGGAGGGTTAGTGCCCCTCCCTGTAAAACAAATAACTCAAAGTCAAATGGCCACCCCTTACGGGATTATGGCGTCTGGCAATAGATAGATAGATAGACCACCAGGCGCCAAAATTTGGTCATATGGTTACCACCCAGCGTAGTAAATGGTTTTTTGGTGTACAGGAAACCATTTGGCTTGTCGCTCAGTGTAGAGTCACCCCCAGGCAGAAGGACGAGGAAAGAATGAAGGAAAAAAGGACGCCCTTGCGAGAAATTGCACATGGCCACACTCCCTCTGCTTTGGCAGTATCGCCACTTTTGTTTAATCCTCATTTATTCACAAACTCTTGTGCCCCATTCCATCTCCACATTTCCAAAATCATTCCTCTGCATTCCTTTCATTTTCTGTGATCAACACCAAGTAATCAGCATACAGTATCTCCCCTGGGAGTCTGTCTCTGAAGTCACTGAGAGATCTTCAGGCACCATGACAAACAATAAGCAGCTCAAAACTGACCCCTGATGCATGCCAACATTCACAGAGAACTCATCACCCAAATTTCCATTCGCTCTCACATGGGTGCGAGCACCCGCGTTGTAGTAGTTGTTCCCCGGGCAGTCTGGCTGAACAGCCTCGAGTCCCTAAGGAAGGCCACGGCCGAGGATGGGCTTTCCCACAGAACTGTCAAGGAGAGTAAGTTATTGGCATAGGTGATTTTGTGCAGTGCAGTTTTCCTTAATGTGCTTAATAGTATGGGGTGTTGTGTTGTATCCTGGACAGGCATCAACAACAGAGTCATCCAGCCTTTTCTGATAACTCAAGAGAGCTGGATGATGCCCACATCTCAGCTTGGCCAGAGGGACCCTGTCCTCACGAGGGAGATAGGATTCAGAAGGGTGGATATCAGGAGGCCATGCATGCAGCTGTGCATTGTCTTTAAGTGACTGAATGGAGTGGCAAGTGATTTGAGTATGGATATGCTTCTGGAAGCTGGTTTGAGGCAGGTGAAGGGGGAGAGATGACAGTATTTGTGTATGATATCGTGTGCTGGATGTTGTTTTGATGTTCCTTGGCGTGTGTGAATGTGCTGTCATGTAATGTAGTGGATGATGTGGATTTGTGGAGGCTGCAGAGAGAATTCTTATGCCTCCTATGTCTAGATGGTTTCTTGGTGTAGGTGATCCGTGGGTGTAGTAGCTGTGCAGCCTGTGATTATTTTTAGGGCCTTGTTCTGTATGGTCTGTAGAGTGTTGTAGTGTGTTTTAGTGAGGTTAGAAGCCCAAGCAGGGCGTACATAATTCATCACCGAGCATATATATTGTTTGTATACTGTGGTGGTGGTTTCTTTGTAGTGTCCAAATGTTGTATGGGCAAGTGACCTTAAGGCATTGAGTCTTAGTGTTAAGTTATCTTTAATGTTTGTGATATGTTGTTTAAATGACATTGATGTATTGTATGTTACACCCAGAATTTTGTGTGTGTGTGTGTGTGTGTGTGTGTGTGTGTGTGTGTGTGTGTGTGTGTGTGTGTGTGTGTGTGGTAGGGGAGTGTTGTTTATGGTGGGGTGTGGAATGTGACTGTGTTCTGCTGTCCAGTTTGTGAGAAGGGTCTCTGTAGATTTGGCTGGGGCTATTTTGAGTCTGTTTGTGGTGAACCATTTGTGTAGTGTGTTGAGGTAAGGCTGGAGGATGTGTGCGGCTGTTTGCATTTTGGTGTGTACAGGCATACCCCGGTTTAACGATGTACTGTAATTGGTTAGGTAAATCCGCATCGTTAGGCAGGGTATTGTATATCAGGGTACTTTTAATATGTACAGTAATGTGGAGCATTTACCAGCCTTGGGTTTTCCCCCAAACCAAACCCAAAATCCACCCAAATGAGCCCAAGAACAAGTTTAAAGCCAATCTAAATGGCCTAACATCTGTCAAGGAAGCTAACCTAAGTCTAACACCTGTAAATAACTCATTGAAACCAACAGATAAAGTCTGAAAATCGTAAAGAATAGGTTAGAAAATATCAAACACCTCTCATCTCTTACGTCTTGTAAGTCCATGTCCGGTCCTGGCTATCATCCTTGCCCCCCCCCCCCCCCCCCGAGGCTAGGGGACATGTGGTGCTCCCTACCACTCAGTCATCCTCCTCAAAGCCCTCAAACCCCATCTCTAGGGGAAGGTCAGAGGGGGGGGGGAAGCCTGGTGAGGTGGGGTGATTGTAGCAGGAGACTGATGCACTGGCTCTGGGGATGGCGATGGAGTGCAATGCGATGAGGCAGGTGGTGGCAATGGGGTGCAATGCGATGGCTAAGGCGGTGGTGATGGGGTGCAATGCAATGGCTCAGGTGGTGGCGATGAGGTGCGATGCGATGGCTCTGGGGGTGGCAATGGAGTGCGATGTGATGACAGAGGAGGTTGTGAGGGAGACAGCTGCTATGACCACGGTGGCGAGGGAGACTGCTGCGATGACTGATGAGGTAGCGATGGAGTCTGATGCGGTGGCTCACATCATGCCGAGGGAGACAGAGACTGTGGCCATGGTGGTGAGGGAGATGGAGACTGGGGTGAGGAAGGCAGCGATGAAGTGGCGGAGTGCCTTAGTGGAGACACAGGTGACACGGGAGACAGGGATCGGCTGGAGGTTAGGTCCAGCACTAGCAGCCAAGCACGTCCTCAGCCGGAGGAGACCCTGGGTGATTCTCTGCTGGTTGATGGTCAGGGAGATGCTCTGCTGGTTGAAGATTGGGGACATGCTCTGCTGGTTGAAGGCCGGGGAGATGCTCTGCTGGTTGAAGGCTGGGGAGATGCTCTGCTTGTCAAGGGCTGGGGAGATCCTTTGTGGCTTGCAGCCGTGGTGGGGGCCTGTTTGAAGATGGCAGTGATTGTTGTCTGCCTAGCCACCCTCTTCTTTTTCCTTCAGCATCATCCCATACACCTTCATCCCCTCCTCCAGTCGATCAGCGGTGTCCCTGTTTCGTCCTTGGAGAGGGTTGTGTGTGCGCATCAGTGCAATTATTTCGTCCAGCTTATAGAATTGTTATATTGAGGGCTTGCACTTCAGGGACAACCTCCTCCTCCTCCTATGCCTCTTGGTGCGCCTGCTGACTCTCCATATTGAGGAGCTCCTCTTTGCTGAGCTCCTCCCTGTTGCTTTCAAGAACCTCATCTACGTCCTCCTCGTTGACCTCCCCGAAGCCCGCCTCGTGCGACAATTCCACTATGTCCTGCCACACACGCTGCACCGGCAGAGCTTGCACATCCTCGGGGAAGCCAGTGAAGGAGTGCACGCACTCTGGCCACAGCTTCCGCCACACACCGTTCATGACGGGCTAGCTAACTTCACACCACGTTGCAGTGACCTTCTCTATGACATGGCGTATATTTTAGCCCTTCCAGAACTGCTGCACTGTTGTCCTATCATCAGTGTCACAGGCCCTCACCAACTGCTGCATAATGCATTGGAGGTAATACGTTTTGAACACAGCGATCACCCCATGGTCCATGGGTTGCAAGAAGGATGTGGTGTTGGGGGACAGGAACACCACTTCTATGTTGCTTGCCCATTCCTTCATCGCGGGAGGGCGACTAGGCGCATTGTTTACCACCACGAGAAATCTGTTCACCAAATTCTCCCTGGAGGCATACTGCTTCAGGACACAATAGAGGTACAAGTGGAAATATGATGAACAGATATCAGAAATCAGCGAGGCCTTCTTGTTTGACTTCTAGATCACCCTAAGGTTTTCTTTAACATACCCCACCAAAGCCCTGGGGTTTTTGGATTGGCTGGCAAGGAGCGGCTTCAACTTGAGGTCGTCCTTGGTGTTGCCTCCCAGCAGGAGTGTAAGCCAGTCCTTCGAGGCCTTGAACCTTGGCGTAGACTTTTCCTCTGTTGCAAGATGTGTCTTGGAGGACATTCTCCTCCAAAATAGCCCAGTGTTGTCAAAATTCCAGACCTACTTCGCAATGTAGCCACCCACCTCAACGATGCATTTCAGTTCGTCAGGAAACACTGCCACCGCCACCATATCTGCACTTGCTGCCTCAATGTACATCATCACGTGCTGGAGATTAGCTCACCTCTTGTGTAAGGGAGAGAATTTTAAGTTCCCTTAAAATGAATTTAAATTAATAGAGATTCCACAGCTTAAGCCACCAGTGTCTGGGCGGTACTTTGTTTGAATTTATTTAATTCGATGTTTTCTGTTTATTGCCAGAGTAGATATCCTAGAGTTATTTAAAAGGCCTCGTTAATTTGATTAACACTGGGAAGAAACACCAACAGATAATAATTGAAATAATTTGGTATGCTGCCACCACCCAGCGGCTGCCGGGAAAAAAAAGTATTAAAGATATTAGTCCCGTACGATGGAAGAGGGGACAATGAGGCCTACGGCAGTGAACGGGGTAGCGTGAGAAAGATATATGAAAGCGTGGTCTTTATAGATGATATATGCCTTGCGGGCCACTCAGTCTCATGAATTACTTCCCAGAGGATTTATACCAAACACATATGAAAAGTATACTTATCTATATTGCTAACCTTAAATTACATAGAATGCATAGAACTACGAACAAGAATTAGTTACTGGAGCATAGCAATACTTTAGTCTCTGATACCACCAGATTATCTGAGAGAATGGAAGCTCTCTTCTCCACAGTTTATAAAACACCTGACTCACATATCACAGTACATATAATTATATGAGAGTAAACCAATACAGAAGTACCTTGGGCTCTGCACTCATCAAGTTGTTGATTAATCTGCTCACCGAAGTACTATTCGCCCGATACAAACATACGTACATAAAGAATTCATCCAACTCGATCTCTTAACTCGTCGCGAGGTACCCTTGTGAAATAGAAAATTACATCCTCAGGAGAAACACACATAAACCTCGGTCTCAAAAGGACTCGTAGTGATACCCAGGTTTACAATGTGTTACACAGTTTACTCTACATTTGAAGAAATCATCCCTATTTTCCAGGGGTTTGCACAACCTAACATATCTATGTATATAATCCGAATCCCAAGAATAATTTAATATGTAGACTCAGCGCTTGCAGTACCTGCATGATAGAGGAATACAACACTCCACTTCTCACTCACTTATAACCAAAATATTACACTTCATGAATAAAAGGCTTACTAAGTGGACCATACGACAACATTATCGACACTGTGAATTGGAAGGAACTAAGTGGAAATGTGTAAGGGCTTTGGCACTAGGACTGCGGGACGTTACCCAGACAGCAATCCCGACTTGATGTTGCCGCACCACAATCTGCGGAGTTCCGTCCTCCATGAGGTTACGGCGAGAAGTCACATATAATAGTATTGGAAAATATTATCAGACAACTTACTTTATATATAGTAAGAATGACAACTAATTATTGTGACGTATGAGGGAGAATACCATGAATTACTCGGGACTATACCTGCGGAGTTCCGTCCTCCATGAGGTTACAGCGAGAAGTGACGCCCCGCTAAAACCCGCGACGTTCTTACAACCGGTTCTGACCTCGACCAATTACTCTACAGTCAGCTTGTTATACCATCGTCCAGGAATTTTGCAACAAGGAATTTACACAGTCCTTTACTTAGACAAAATGACTTATGATTATTTAAATTTTGTGGCAATAACCTAAGTCTAACAATTTAAAAACGATGCCTAAACTCATGCATTGACATAATTTTTCTTTTGTTCGCGTTGGTACTGGCCTACGTGATCTGGCGACAGTGAAAAATAAATTAATTTTGCGGCTAACAATGACCATAATCAATAATCAGACTTTACCTAAGCTCTTAGACATTATTATTTAGTACAACAAAATGCTATACACAAACTGAACTACAAAATTCTAAATTCCAAGTGTAAATACAACTCATTGCGAATTTTAATCTCGAATCAACTTTCTTCGCCTCTTTATCAAAACCAGACATGAATTTGCGCACCCAACTCGCTCCACATGGTCCACATATTAACAATAATACTCCCCTACTACACTTTAACTAAGATCAAGCCCAAAAAGAGAATTACAAGGTCCACTTACTATACATTGCATCATCTTAACAGGGTCCAGAATTCCACATACATCATACATAACCTAACATAAATTACACATATATTACACTTACACTATACTTATACTAACTTATATCACACTTATACTACTTATATTATACTTATGATACATACTAACATTTTCAGCATTACGCGGGTTTCTCCTCTGGAAAAAAAAAAATTAAACATCATAGGTCTTCATACAATACATTCTTCTACACTTCCTAGAGACCTGTGTGCAGACGGGACAGACTTACCCAACTCGACTGTGCATTTACTCTATGAACTCCAAATTAAGACAGTGCTTTCACTATCTGATATTCCCGTAAGTGGCACCTGTTGGTCCACGAATAATATGCATACCCCAGGGGGTCGCTTCTCTGTCACCAATGAACTCCCGAATATTCAGTAGAAATTGTGCCCCAGCCAACCTCCTGCCTGGATGCTAACATGGTCATCTCACCTGGACAAACCTGTACTCTCGCTGCTAGGATCGTCCCAGGGGCGCTTCACATACATTCAACCCACTACCCCATTTACGCTCCCCATTCATACTTCCTCGTGCTTCCAGCTCTCCATCTAGTAACTGACGAGCGCCTGTTAGGTCCTGAAGTCACTGTTACACCCTAGGCCGTGCTGACTGTAAAATGAGAGGATACCGGTTACCCCTCGAATTCAAGCTACATAATATTTCCACTGAACTGGGCTACGCCCATGACACATACTCCGATTAACCACAAACACGAGATTACACTCTCTCTCAACTCACAAACTAACACAGACAATAGTCAGATGGTCTGACCTGCACACACTTCCCTATCCAACACTTAACTAAATATTACCATAACCATCTTATCAACACTTCAACACACTACGGCACTTTAGCATTCCTCGATTAGTCTGCGTGGAGGTCGTCTTTCACGTGGTGGTAATTGTTCATCCTTGAATCAGGTATGACCGCTTCGTCCAGGGGTTCTAAAAGCCACTCTTCCCCTCCATAATAGGGTTTTACTTGTCCGGCAGCTCTTTGCAACACTTTACCTGTGAATACATTTTCCACCACATACACGCTACCTTCTCTTAACACTTCCACCACACGATACGGACCATCCCACTTCACGTTAAGTTTACGACACGTGCCAAAAATCACTGTTTCTTTCTTGACCCATACAAGAGAACCAACTTCCACTACTTGATTTTTTCGCCTTCTATTGGCTACATCTCTGTACCTTCTCGACATTTTACAACGAGTGTCCCGTATGAGGGCATGAGCTGTGGTGGAGATCCTCGCCATCAACTGAAGGTAACGACACACTGACTAGTCTGGGAGGGTGGCGAGAAAAGAAGACGAAGTAAGGCTGCTGACCCGTTGATGTATGCACCGCCTGGTTCATGGTGATCTGGCAAGACTGGAGCAACTGGGGCCATCGAAGAGCGTGGCCGTGACATAAAGCAGGGTCCTGTGCATCCTCTCTGTCACTCCATTTCCTTGGGGATGATAAGGGGTTGTATAATACAAAGTGATTTGATGTCGCTGGCAAAATCGCTGGAACTCTTGACTGGTGAACTCTCCTCCGTTATCCAGGACAATTCCACAGGGAGTGCCATAATCTGCCACATATTGCCCTAACTTGTCTGTGATTTGTGTGGTCTGTTTAGTTGTAAGGGGGAAAAACCTGACAAAACGACTATAGTGGTCCACTACAGTAAGCACATAACGATAACCCTGGGTTCCAGCAACCATGTCTGTCAGATCTATACCAATCCTCTCCAGTGGTGTACTCACTGGGGGTAATTCTTTCCACTGTTGCTGCAATCCAATGTTCTGCCTAAACCTTTGACAAGTTACACACTTTTTAACATAATCACAAACATCCACTTTTAAGTTTTGCCAGTAATACAGTTCTTCCGCTTTCTTGATAGTTTTCTTCTGCCCTAGATGTCCTGTCAATTTGTGGGCGTGTTGCAATGCCTGAACAACTAACGTACGAGGAACTGTGAGACTATAATGAAGACTACCGTCTGCCTTTACACGTACATAATACAATATTTCTTCTACCAAGGCAAACTGATCTAAAGTATTCTTTGGCAGTCTTTTAGTGGGAAGCCTACCTACCACCTTCTAAATACTGCGCAAGTTCTGCCCATACTGGTTCTACTCTCTGGCGATCTCTCATCTGTTCTCGGTTCAACCCAAGCCAGGTGGCTTCAGGTGATCGGACTACCACTCGAACTGGGCATGATAAATGATCTGCAACGAAATTATCTTTACCTTTGAGATATTGTATATCATAATTGTACTTTCTCATTTCTAGAATCCAACAGTTCATTCTTGGTGATTTAGTCCTGCGTTTGAAAGTGCTGGTCAGTGGTTGGTGATCTGTGACCACTGTGAACCGTGTACCCCATAAGTAATGGTGATAATTATGGCATGCAAGAACTATTGCCAGAGCCTCTTTATCGGTGGTTGAATAGCGAGACTCGCAAGGGGTTAGTTTTTTTTTTAGAAATACCCGATTGGCTTATTAGTACCGTCAGCTTGTACTTGACTAAGAAGTCCACCAACGTGGGTGTTACTTGCATCCGTAGTAAGAGTGAATGGCTGATCTACTTTAGCTCCAACTAAAACAGAGGCATTGGTAAGGCAAGATTTAAGATGTTAAAATACTTTCTGACATTCGCCCGTCCAGAGAAAAGTGGTTCGTGATTTTGTCAGATTAGTGAGTGGTGTAGCTACGCGTGCGAACGATGGTACATGTTTTCTATAGAATCCGCACATTCCGAGAAATCGTCTCACTTCTTTCACAGTGGTGGGTGGTCTCATTTTAACTATGGCCTCTATATTCTTTGGATCAGGTTTACTACCTTCTGCCGAAATCTGGTGTCCTAGGAAAGTCACTTCTTTACATCCAAATTCACACTTACTGAGATTTAGCTTTACACCATTACTAGCAAGCAGTTCAAAAAGTTGTCTTAAACGATCCAGTAGGGTAGGAAAACTTGGGGCCCATAAGATCAAGTCATCTAGGTAATTTTTAACCCAACCTTTCTGTAGAAGAGGTGTTAGCAAATTGACCATTTGACGTGAGAAGATTGCTGGAGAACAGTTAAGTCCAAAGGGAAGATGACGAAAACGATAGAGAGCCACTCCATCGCTGAAAGTAGTCAGATCTCGACTCTCCTCATCTAATAAAATCTGAAAATATGCCTCTCGCATGTCCAGAGTGTCGTAATATTGATGTCCAGTGGCTTGGTCCACTAATTCATCTAGCCGCGGAAGTGGATAGACATCTGCTGCGAGATGCCGGTTAACATGGCGGTAATCGAGGCACATTCTTTTACTCCCATCGGGTTTATTGACCAAAACAATAGGTGATAACCAGGCTGCTGTGGATCTTTCAATGATCTCTCTATCCTCCATATCCTTCAACATATCAGTGATACTGCACAGGATAGCGGTACATTGGGCCTCTACTAGGCTGAGGATTTTCGACTTTAATATGAGCTGGAGGACCCTTGATCAGACCTAATTCTCCTTGGTCTAGGATGAATAGAGGGTCATACCTCAGGATTAGTTCAGTAAGCTCTTTTCGCTGGCCTTCAGTGAGTTGTTGCCAGTTCTGTACATCAATCAAAGCTTTCAATTTTTGACTACGGGTACCCTTCTGCTCAACGTGATCATTCTCAGGTAAAAGGTCATTTCATATTTTAGTGATGTTAACTTTATCAGGGATTGGGCTAGTCACTCTCTCATACGAACCGATGATAGTACCTTTTCGCAACACTTTCACCTTTTTAGTGGGGTTAATCAGTGGAACATAGATGTTGTTTGACTCGTTTACTTGGACCAAGTAAGGGTGACTATTATGACTCATGCTAGACTGTGGATAGACGATAAGATTAGTTTCTGGTTCCACTTTCACAGACACGGACACAAATTTAGTTTGGTAAGGGTCTAACTGCAAGGTCGAAAAGAGATTAATCTGTGAGAAGGTTTGTTTCGGTTTAGACATTACTACAGGTTCATCCTTAACTCTCCTCACTTTGTTCCTCTGTCGACGGATATGGTTTACTACATAGGGTGCACCACCCCACATCATAACTCTCTTCACACCATCCCACATGAGTGTAGCTTGGCTCAACACATCACATCCCAGGAGAATATCTGTACTAAGATAGGAGTTTGGTACTACCGGGAACCATTGCTTGTGTACTTTCTCATCACCGACCGCTATTTCAGCTCGCAACATCCCTAGTATTCTCAGAGGTGCGCCTGTGATTCCTTGTAAGCGCGGCGGATTACGTCGTGTGTTCAGTTCTCCCCCGATTCGTTTAAATGCGGACTCCTTGATCAAAGTATAACTACTGCCGGTGTCCACGACAGCTTCTAACATCTTCCCATTTGTTATGACACTGATAGTGGGAGATGTTTGACTGCCGGCTAGTCATAACTGCTGAGCCGGTTCCTGAGTTACTACCGGTGAGACGCCTTGAGCTGTGGTGTCGGGACTACATTCAGGACACCCGCGCTCACCTCGCCGACATCCGGGTCTGTGACAATCAAAACAATGTCCAGGAGGGGGTTTTCGCCAACAATCTCTGAGATTGTGAGAGGAAGCTCGACAATGAGCACAGTATTTATCACTATAAATTTTAGGGTTGTTAGGCCAACCCTTAACTGCTTGTGCCAGGTTAGACTTAAGTTCACGGATCTGACGCTTTAGATCCATTACTACTTCTTTCGGTCCGTCTGGATTCGAAAAGTTACTCTGTTTCGGTGAGTTTTTTTTATTTTTTTTTTTATTTTATTTTTTATGTGTCCGACTCTGGGCATAGGCTTTACAGCCTGCTATCAAGGCCCAGTCGTCCTCCTACATACCATACACCTCCTCATGTCACCACTTCGGCGCTTAACACCCACCGTCCATATTGAATACATGCTAGGGCTGTCTCATACAGGACTGGTGTATTGGTATGAGCGGGGTTATTTTTACGACATGTCGGCGGGTCTTCTGGTAGATCAGTAAAGCCTGATTTAATGAAATTCAAATCCTTAAACTGTTCCCTGCACCAGCGAGGATTCGAACCTGGGTCCCACGGGACTGCAAGCCAACTCTCTACCGATCGAGCTACCGCCTCCCCCAAGAAGATGATAGCTGGTTGTCTGACTCCCTATCTTTCATGCTTCTTTCAGGAGGTAACATATTTTCTTGAGAGGCCTGACTCGCTTCCAACAGTTGGCGTTCATTCTCTATTCTATCAATGAATTTCTTTAATGGGTATTCATCATCCAGAAACCCTTCTAATTTACTCCTTGATGGAAGAGGCAACCCATACCACAACTTATGCTTTGATTGTTTTGTCTCGGTTAGGGAATCTTTCATTGGGAAATTTGTGTTCAACGGCCGCATGTTTACATATATAGCGGTGCGTAAAAGCCTGTGGTGATTCTACCCAATCGTAGCACGCTGAATCCAATTCCTGCCATGCCCGATCGATGCTTACTTCAATAGCAAACTCTGACCTAAGGATCGCCTTGAATGTCAACCACGTGGTTACTCGTCTATTAGTCTGGACATTGTGAATGAACACTGCTAACTCCGTGCTCACTCGACTCTTCGTAATTTGTAAGCGCTTTGCATCATCTTGGCTACACTGCTGTACCACTTCAAAGAACATTTCCAGGCGAGCTGCCGCATCAATACTCTGCAATTGACTCAGTTCTAGTACTGGAACATCACATGGTTTTAGGGGATTTACGTTACCCAACATTGTTTGTATACGCTCTGAAGTCGGAGGACAGGCTAACTTCGGGAAAGACTGCTGCGCCTCTGTCTGATCATACTCCTCGTCCTCAATCTTAATTTCTACACTTTGCCAGCTCATGGTGAAACAGAAGGAATGCTACTATTAGCTATCTAATTCATTAGGCCAGATATCCTCTTATCACTGACACCAGCTTATTCTTCACCTTGCTCCTTGCCTCACCTGACCAGTGCACTCCATCCATTAGCGAACCCGCATAAAAGGCAGTATTAAACTGAATTACCCTTTGCTTTGCTCTACGTTTCATTTCTGATTGATCGCATTTTGAAAGGTTCGGTAACCCTTAGTGGAGATTGGGGTGTCTCCCTGGTAAATATGGGGTTCCACCAAACACATACAAACCTCTGCTCCACAATTACTCTCTATGACTTCTACAATTTGACCAATATCATGTGCCACTTGACTAGGAGTCGTATGCCAGCTTATATCAATGCTTCCAATCCAGAGAATACACAGATCATGTTGCCACTCGAGTACTCCACTGACTCGTTCATCAAAGAAAAAAGAACTGGCTTTGGCTCCAGGGGCCCGATACACTCTCAGTTCCACGTCCGAATCAATATTCAATGACTGAGGTATTTAGCTGTGACCTACTAAGGATACTCTTAACATTCTGTGAAGTACTAACACTTTTATCTATCTATCTGTTTATTGCCAGACGCCTCAATCCCGAACGGGGTGGCCACAAACAAATCGCCTCCATGTCACTCTGTCCCCTGCCATTTCACTACCACGCTCCCAACTAACACCCTCCTCTCTCATATACCTCTCCACTCCATCCCTCCATCTCATCCTCGGCCTCCCCCTCCCTCTCGCCCCCTCCACCTCACTCACATACACTCTCCTCGTCAATCTTTCACTCTCCATCCTCTCCACATGTTCAAACCACCTTAACGTGTTTCTCCTAACGCTTCCCATCACGTCCTCAAGCACACCACAACGCTCCTTCACTTCCTCATTTGTTAGTCTGTCTCTCCATGTGACTCCACATGCTCCTCTCAAATAACTCATTTCCACTGCTCTCACTCTTGACTTCTGTCCTTCCAACAGGGTCCAAGCTTCACTTCCATATGTCAGAGTTGGTATCACAATACTGTCATATAACAACTTTTTCACTTCCATGGTCACCTCCGTTTCTTATCACTGCTTTCAACGAACCAGCAACCTTCCTTCCCTGCTGTACCCTTTCAAGCACTTCACCCTCCAGACTACCATCCTTACTCATCACACTGCCCAAGTACTTAAATTCACTCACATTCTCCATTTCCTTCCCATCCAATCTCACTGTACACTCACTGGCTTCACTTCTCTCGAAGACCATCACTTTACTCTTCCCCACATTCACCTTTAGATTCCGTTTCCTACACACTCTCCCAAACTCATCTACCATGCATTGCAGCTCCCCTTCGTCTCCACTCAACAACACAGTATCATCTGCAAACAACAGTACAGGTAGTTTCCAAACACTGCCCTCTCTCACTAGGGCCGCTCCAACATCCACTGACCGACCTTGTATCTCTTTTATAACCCCATCCATATACAGATTGAACAACCATGGAGACATGACACATCCTTGTTTCAATCCAACCTTCAAATGGAAAGATTCACTCAGTTTGCCATCCACACGCACTGCAGCCTTAGCACCCTCATACATACTCTTCACTGCCTTCAACAACTTCCCATCCACTCCATATATTCTTAATACCTTCCACAAACCTTGTCTATCCATCCTGTCATATGCTTTCTCCAGATCCATGAAGGCTGCATACAACTTCTTGCCCTTCTCTAGAAACTTTTCCACTACGGATCTAAGAATGAATATCTGGTCTACACAACCTCTTCCCTTCCTAAAACCTCCTTGTTCTTCTCCAACTAATTCCTCAGTAATTTCCCTAACTCTGTCAATAAGTATCCTACCATATATTTTTCCTATTACACTGAGAAGGCAAATGCCCCTATGATTACCACACACTGCTTTTTCCCCTTTTCCTTTGTACAGAGGAATAATTATACCTGACTTCCAATCCTCCGGGACTCTACCCTCCTCCCAAGCCAATCTGCACACCTTCCACATCCATTCTATTACTATCTCTCCCCCATGCTTCAGCATTTCACCACACACTCCATCAATTCCTGGGGCTTTCCCCATTTTAACTTTCTTCATTGCTTCCACCACTTCCATCCTGGTGATTTCTTCCTCTCTTCTCACAACCCTCCTTCTCCCTGCCATTCCCCAGCCACTTATACTTGCATTACTTTCATTCTCTATGTTCAACAGTTCATTGAAGTGTTCTCTCCATCTGTTTACTTTTTCTCCCTTCTCCACTAGTAATCTACCATTTTTATCTTTCACACCCCCACTGCCTTCGTTGGCACCCTGTCTAGCTCTCTTTACCTCCTTCCAGAACATTTTCTTACATTCCCTCCACTTTGCACTCAAATTCCTTCCAAATTCCTCATCCACTCTCTTCTTACTCTCTCTTACTAATCTTTTCACTTCTCTCCTCCTCACTACATATAACTCTCTTGTCCGTCTCTCAGCTTCTTCGTTGCCCCTGTTTCTCATCCACTCATTATATGCTTTCTTCTTTTGTGCCTACCATATATTTTTCCTATTACACTGAGAAGGCAAATGCCCCTATGATTACCACACACTGCTTTTTCCCCTTTTCCTTTATACAGAGGAATAATTATACCTGATTTCCAATCCTCCGGGACTCTACCCTCCTCCCAAGCCAATCTGCACACCTTCAACATCCATTCTATTACTGTCTCTCCCCCATGCTTCAGCATTTCACCACACACTCCATCAATTCCTGGGGCTTTCCCCATTTTAACTTTCTTCATTGCTTCCACCACTTCCGTCCTGGTGATTTCTTCCTCTCTTCTTGCAACCCTCCTTCTCCCTGCCATTCCCCAGCCACTTATACTTGTATTACTTTCTTTCTCTATGTTCAACAGTTCATTAAAGTGTTCTCTCCATCTGTTTACATTTTCTCCCTTCTCCGCTAGTAATCTACCATTTTTATCTTTCACACCCCCACTGACTT
The DNA here is from genome assembly GCA_018397915.1 of Birgus latro. Classification (NCBI taxonomy): domain Eukaryota; kingdom Metazoa; phylum Arthropoda; class Malacostraca; order Decapoda; family Coenobitidae; genus Birgus; species Birgus latro. Next base: position 45,266 of record JAGKTI010002036.1, read on the forward strand.
CGTTGGCACCCTGTCTAGCTCTCTTTACCTCCTTCCAGAACATTTTCTTACATTCCCTCCACTTTGCACTCAAATTCCTTCCAAATTCCTCATCCACTCTCTTCTTACTCTCTCTCTTACTAATCTTTTCACCTCTGTCCTCCTCACTACATATAACTCTCTCGTTCGTCTCTCAGCTTCTTCGTCGCCCCTGTTCCTCATCCACTCATTATATGCTTTCTTCTTTTGTGCCACAGCCTCTCTCACCTCTTCAGTCCACCATGCTGTTCCCTGAACCCCCTTTCGTCTTCTCTTCACGCCACACACCACCTCACATGCTGCACAGATTTCTTCTGTGAATACCTTGCACACACCCTCCACGTCCCCAATCTGCTCCAATCTATATTTACCCAATCGCTCTTCCACTTCCCTTCTATATTCAGCCTTTATTCCATCCTCTTGTAACTTTTCTACCCTCCTTGTAACACATACTTCCTCCTGTCTTTCCCTTCTTCTCTTCCTCCATCTTGTTTGGACTCGGATTGTGGCCACCACCAAGTGGTGGTCAGAAAGTCCACTCCCCCAACCTCTATATACTCTTGCATCCATTATACATCTTCTCATCCTTTCATCCACACACACATAGTCAATCATTGCCTTCCATTCCTTCATTCCCCCATCCTCTCTTCTCACCACTCGCCATGTATACCTATGGATCATTTTGTGCCTGAAGAGGGTATTAACTACCACCAACCCCCTCCCAGCACAAATGTCCACTAAAGCACTGCCATTCTCATCCATCTCTGCAGGCACACCCCACTCACCAACCACTCCATCCACCTTCTCATTCCCTACTTTTCCATTCATATCTCCAATCAGAAACACTCTCTCATTCCTTTCAAACTTTTTCAAGCAGGCTTCCACATTTGTCCAAAACTCTTCTCTCACTCTACTTACACGATCTTGTGTTGGTGCGTACATGCACACAATTGCCCACATTTGTAGTCCAACTTTCACTCTTACTCACACAATCCTTGACCCAACTGATCTATACTCTCTTACATTCTCCTTCCACCTGTTGCTCACAACAATACACACTCCCTCTTTCGCCCTCTCATTCTCACCCACTCCCGCGCATATACCCCATCCATATTCCCATTCTCTCACACTCTCACCACGCCATTTAGTTTCAATTATTCCACATATATCCACTTTCGCACTCTCAAGCACCTGTACAATCTCTCTCTCTTTCACCTCATCATTCATACCCCTCACATTCCAGGTCGCAATCTTTATCTCGTCCTTTGTCCGTTCCTTTGTCATCAACTTTTGGTCAGTCCTTGTCCGAGGCTTCCTGTTCGTATTTTTAGTTAGTTGTTTTTACGGGGTGGGGCACTAACCCATCACCAACACTTTTAACTGTGGGAATATACCGATCAATTTTCAGTTTATCACTGCTTGAAAATTTTACCTCCCAGGGGTTCTTAATAAGACCAAGTGGGCCTCTAGCATGTTATAACAATCGATCTATTTACATCTATATCCCACCGCGTATGCCACCAGTGTCGTTTTCGTTTTCGTTTTTGAAGGCTGCAACACGCTTGCATGCGTCGGCCTTTTTGGATTGGAGCGTGTAGCATTTTATGACCGGATGCCCTTCCTGATGTCTACCAATGACCCTTGGGTGGATTCGATCCTCCGACCCTACGGCCAGAGCGGAGCGCTCTAACCCACTGAGCCATGGCTGTAAGGGAGAGAATTTTAAGTTCCCTTGAAATGAATTTAAATTAATAGAGATTCCACCGCTTAAGCCACCAGTGTCTGGGCGGTACTTTGTTTGAATTTATTTAATTCGATGTTTTCTGTTTACTGCCAGAGTAGATATCCTAGAGTTATTTAGAAGGCCTCGTTAATTTGATTAACACTAGGAAGAAACACCAACAGATAATAATTGAAATAATTTGGTATGCTGCCACCACCCAGCGGTTGCCGGGGAAAAAAAAGTATTAAAGATATTAGTCCCGTACGATGGAAGAGGGGATAATGAGGCCTACGGCAATGAACAGGGTAGCGTGAGAAAGATATACGAAAGCGTGGTCTTTATAGATGATACATTCCTTGCGGGCCACTCGGTCTCATGAATTACTTCCCAGAGGATTTATACCAAACACATACGAAAAGTATACTTATCTATATTGCTAACCTTAAATTACATAGAATACATAGAACTACGAACAAGAATTAGCATAAAAACGAAGGGCCCTGTCAACACCGTGGCATGCTTGCTGAGCCCTAAATTGTCACATTCGTTGTTCTTGATGGTTTTTTTCAGCTTGTGAATGACGGTGAGAATATTGGCCAGGTTATGCATCGTTAATTCTCGGCCACTTCGCTTTTATGGTGACCTCCACAGAGATGGGGTTAACAAAAGGAAGCAGTCTCTAATCACAAAATTCAAGAGAACCCCAAGAGACCCTGCCCCATCGACCAGCTGTCCTGCCACCCCTCCCCAAGCAGCCAGTGATCCTAGCATCCCTAACCTTTTTCATTATGACCCCAGTGACGATTCTGACTTCGAGGGATTCATGAGAGAGGCAGAAAAAACACAGCAAGAACTGGAAATATCTGCCGACAGTGATAGTGATGACGTAGGCCCCGCAGGGCCACAGTAGCCAAGCCTCGCCCCGCCACCAGTTCCGTAAACCACGCCAGTCTTCACATCAGTGTAAATGCATTTTTTTTTTAAATGTTTCTTACCTATAATGTTTTCTTATTAATATTACTGTACAGTACATCAGTTTATGTTTGTTTCATTTATCATCGCAAAATGAAGAGGTAGAGTCGAGAGAAAGAGTGGGAAAAAGTGCTTACCTTGGGGTGAAGCCGACCAATTTGTAGTCAGCACTGCCTCACTCGCCACTGAACCTGATGTGTTTAAACCCCTTCCTTTTGAGGAACTGGCATAGCCACCCATTCGATGCCTTGAAAGGTTTTGTTGGAGGATTAATGGCTTTTTTAAGGCACGTGTGATAGAATATCTTTGCCTGCTCCCTTATATGGTGCCCATCCTTTTCCTTTCTTTGAATGTAGTGAGCAAGATATCTTTCCATTTTTATTAGCACTTCCTTGTTGTCCACCAGCATTCTACCATCAAATTGAGCACCTCCATAGTTATTTGCTGCTTGCCTGATTTGTTCACTGTTCTTTAAAATCATTCTCACTGTCGATTCACCAACACCAAACTCCTGACCAATAGCAGAATTACCTTCACCTGCTTTTCTCTTTTCAGTCATTTTCAGTTTGGTCTCCAAAATTATTTTCTTGTTCTTCTTACCTGTTGGCACCATGATAACACTCGTGCAAGGTTAGACTGCTGGGGTATTGTGAGGAGCACCACAAAATTGTGAGGGTCAGTGACCTTGGCTGGAAACAGGTGCAAACAAACGTGGCGGGGCGGCAGACCACTGAACTAGGAGGCTCAGTACGCCCAATGAACCATGACGTCATTACTCGGAGTGGCAAAGTAGTGCGGGAAGACGACTCTCCCACCACTTGACCTCGCAAAGTGTGTGATCAGTCGCAAAGTTCATAAATGTTAAAAAATACATGACTTTTGGAACTACCTCGCAAAATTGGTGAATCGCAAAGTTAAAGTCCGCAAAGTTGAAGGATGTACTGTATTTAGTACAACAAAATGCTATACACAAGCTCAACTACAAAATTCTAAATTCCAAGTGTAAATGCAACTCATCGAGAATTTTAATCTCGAATCAACTTTCTTCGCCTCTTTATCGAAACCAGACATGAATTTGCGCGTCCAACTCGTTCCACACGGTCCACATATTAGCAATAATACTCCCCTACTACACTTTAACTAAGATCAAGCCCAAAAAGAGAATTACAAGGTCCACTTACCATACATTGCATCATCTTAACAGGGTCCAGAATTCCACATACATTATACATAACCTAACGTAAATTACACATATATTACACTTACACTATACTTATACTAACTTATATCACACTTATACTACTTATATTATACTTATGATACATACTAACATTTTCAGCATTACACTTGAACTGGTCAAACCACCCATAGCAAGCCTTGAAGGTCTTACTAGCATCAAGATCCCCCCTCACCTTGATTTCTTCCCATAGTGAGAGAGCCTTGGTGCAAATAATTGCCTGGCTTATGGGTGCCTTGTGCTGGTTATGATGCTTCACCCATGTGTGCAGCATCTGCTCCAGCTCCTCCATCGCAGGCTCTCTCTGGCGGATGGTACGGGAAGAAGATAAGGTTGCAACCTCCCCAGCAGCTGCCTTAATGGCCTCCCCCTTCTTGATGATGGTGGAGACAGTCAACTGGGCCAGGTGGAGAGCCGAGGCGATAGCACATGCACCTTCGCCATTTTCGTGGCGCTTTACCCCTAATCACCCTCTGACGTGTATAGCCATCATGATTCAGGGTGCGGAGCACCACTGGCTGACGGGATATACCAAAAGCACCTTCCTGCCACCCTTTGAACGCGCGGCCATTTTCTATGACAACCATCTGATAGGTAGGTACCCAAGGAACCCCACTGATGCATGGCTCAGTCTGGACACATCATTCGTGGAGTGTAGAGTGATGTCTTTCCTATCTTCATCATCCGATTCCGTCCCTCCATGCGTGGGGCAGATTGCATCATCGACCCCCGCGAAAGTTCTGCCCTTACCGCTGGGGAAAGGGTTCAGTGGCTGAGCAGTTGTATGGGAAATTGTAATTAGTAAACAGGTGTGCACATGTGTATGTTTTTATTATACATAAGTGAAATGTAAGATATTATAGGTTAATTCAAGTAAGTGTTATGAAATAAGTGTTTTATAATAAGTTTTACAAGTGTATTGCAACAAGTGTTACTGTTTATGTTTATTTGTGAAACAATGATTGGAAATACCTTGAGTAACCCTATCTAGTACAATGAAAGAAAACCAAAAGTGCATGGGAGAGAAAAAAATGACCTGGTTAGCTGTAACTGAATTTTTTCCCTCATTACTCACAAAATAATGTTGAATATGTGAGCATTAGCGTATTTGTGATGTGAAGTACAAAAAATGTAAGTTGTGTTTAACATTAATGATATTTTCATGTTGCCCCCGATTAGTGCAGATTAGTCACAATTTCTGTACAAGTACAGTAATTGTCTCATACTCAACCATACTACATGAAACAGCCAAAGCATTTACTTCTCAAAGTGCAGTTACCCATAATCGTGATGTCAAGTGCAAATGTAAGTGCCGTAATTGAGGGAAATTATTATAATTGATGCAAGAAGTGAGTACAGAAAATGAGCAGTTCTTTTCCCATACATCTACGGGGCATAGTGGCGCTATGAAACTGGCAGAAAACTCAGTGAGGAGCCACATGGAAGGGGTGATGACTCATCCTTATGACGGTGAATAAAGTCGATAAAATGACTGGAATATTCTGAGAGGCTGGGCAGTGTTACAATCACCACTCCGGTCAGTGCTGCCAATGCTTGCCAGCAAGTCCAAGGTCACTGACAGTGGCGTGCAACTGGATTAGCCTGCCAAAACATGGAAAAACAGTCATGTTTAACTTATCTTTACTCATCGATGGGACCACTTGGAGACCTCGGGATAATTTCATTTAAAAGAGGAAGAGTTGATGAGTCTTATGTATACTTAATTTTTTCTCTAGCTATAAAAGTTTGGCAGATATTAGGGTTTGAAGTAAGGGTATTTTTCCCAAAATCTTGGAAATTCCCCGTAAGGAGGAGTGGGCGATGGCAGAAAACCCTCAGCGGATAAGGGTTAAGAATATCTAGCTTGACTTATAAGGAGACAGTTCTACACACATACAGTAAACCCTCAATATAACAAACCAACTGGGGAGGAGGTTGTTATATCCAAAAGTTCATTGTCGTTATTAACCAAGGGATTACCAACCCAAGGTCACTATATCCGTGGAGTCGTTCGGTCCTACATGCGCAACCACAACCTACTCTGTGACACAGACAGAGGGCTGGTACTACAATCCCAAACAGACAATCTTTTCATACTGAATAATCTCCATCAACATACCCATATCCCATACCAAGCCCTTTTCCTCCCATTGTCCCCAGACATCGCCTTTTGCTCCCCAAACCTCACCCCCACAACATCCTGGAGGGTGGTCAAAACCCTTTACTCTGACCACCTCCCAGTCATCATCATTACCAAAACCAGAATCACCCTAGCTGGCCACAGACATACACTATTTATAAGAGAGCCAACTGGGAGGCCTTCACAACTGAAACAGAATGACTTTTTGAAATATTAAGCTGTACATCCATCACACCACTGTGCACACTTTCAATACAATTATACAAAATGTAGACAAAAGACACATCCCTAGAGGCAACAGAGACACAACCCCATCTTCACACCAGAAATTCAAGACCTCATCAGTCAACGGGACACACTATGACACTCCCCAACACCCCATACAGAAGACATCGTAAAACAAATACAAGAACTCAACACTCAGATAAACACTAGAATATCAGAACAGCAAACACTGAACTGGAATAATTATCTCCAAACACTTAACCACTAAACAAACACCAACAAACTCTACAAAACACTAAACAGCACCACACTGTCCAACATCAGCGCTATACAATCACACGCTGCCATCACAACAAAAGACACCATACCTTCAAACAAACAACAAGCAAACACTCTCATCAATCACTTTTCACATGTCAGCCATCTAAACCCCCATCACGACAACCGACGTATCATCTGGAATAAGAGACTGTTCCCCACAGACCCAGACTTCGCACCTTTCACTTACAACCAAACGAAGCACATCATTAGCAACCTCAAACACTCATCTTCTGGTGGACCACACAACATAAGCAACATACACCTTAAACACCTTGGACCACAAGGCATACAAGCACTCACCAACATATCAAACTACAGCTACTCACACAACATAATACCCAACATCTGGAAGCATGGAACCATCATCACTATCCCCAAACCCAACAAAGACCCCATGTTACCTTCCTTACACTACCCCATCACACTCCTCTGCTTCCCTTCCAAAGTCACTGAACTGGTACTACACCTCACACCCCCCTAGTCCCATCACAACACAGTTTTAAGCCACTACACTCCACAAACACTCTTCTTACAGACCTTACACAAAGAGTTTTTGATGGCATGAATTCAGCTAGGCCACAACAAAAACACTCCTAGTCACATTAGACATTAGCAAAGCTTTTGATGCCATCCCCCACCACAGCCTCACAAACAAAATATTCAACACAAACATGCACAATAATGCAAAAAGATGGCTGGCAAACTATTTAGCAGGCAGTTGTGCACATGTAACATTTGCCGGTCAGTCTTCGAACATCAGAAAGTTCACAAATGACATCCCCCAAGGATCTGTTTTGTCCCTTACATTCTTTAACCCATACATGCATGACATACCCACATCCAACACACCACAGATACACATAGCTTCCTATGCAGATGACATAACACTTACCTGTATACACCAAAATGCAAACACAGCTGCACACATCCTCCAGCCTTACCTCAACACACTACACAAATGATTCACCACAAACAGACTCAAAATAACCCCAGCCAAATCTTCAGTGACCCTTCTCACAAACTGGACAGCAGAACACAGTCACATTCCACACCCAACCATAAACAACACTCCCCTACCACACACACACACACATACACATACAAAATCCATGGTGTAACATACGGTACATCATTGTCATTTAAACAACAAACCAGAAACATTAAAGATAAATTAACACCAAGACTCAGTGCCTAGAGGTCACTTCCCCTTACAACATTTGGACACAACAAAGAAACCACCACCACAGTGTGCAAACAATATATACATTCAGTGATGAATTATGCAAGCCCTGCTTGGGCTGCTAACCTCACTAAAACACGCTAAAGCACTCTACAGACCATACAGATCAAGGCCCTAAAAATTATCATAGGCTGCATAGCTACTACACCCACAGACCACCTACATCAAGAAACCAAAGTCCTCAAAGTCAAGGATCATGTGAGGCACCCAAATTCTTGCTGCAGCCTCCACAAACCCACAACATCCACTGCACTACATGGCAACACATCCACACGGAGTGGCAACCACAGCGAGAAGACGTGTCTCAAACCGCCTCTCAACAAACCCTAAGTAGTTTTCAGGAATTGTCCTGTCTCCAGTCTTGTTAATAATTTTAAGTATTGCAAGTTATTATAGTCTATCAAAAATGTAAAGAACTATTGTCATTAAGTATACATGAATGTTTTTATAGGAATTTTGGGAACAGCTGTTCAGTTTAGTACTGCAACCGACCTTAAAGATGGCCGACCATGTAAACACTGGGGAACCGGAATTCCCAGGATTTGACAGTGAAACAAATGTAATGGACCTGGTTAAAACATTGATTATGAGAATTAGTGGTCTAGAAAAGAAAGTGGAAGATCTAGTATCAAGAGACATGCCTGAAAAAAACGAAAATACTATACAGAGTTTGATACAGGCCAATGAGACAGCGAACCAGGAGATCGAGAATTTAAAATGAGAAAATATTGAATTACGGAGAAAACTAGAAGAAAGCAGTAACCAAACAGAGAAGGTAAGTAGTGTGTTAGAAGAGCAAAAGGCAAAGTGGGCACATGTGGAAGAAGAACAGAAAGAAGTAGTCAGTTTAAGGGAAATTATTCAGGAAGAAAGGGAAATGAACAAGAAAAAAATGGAAGAAAATGTAGTGAAAATATTGAAGAAAAAAGAGAAAATAGTGAGAGAAACAGTAGAAAGGAACAGATGTGTGATAATATTTGGAAACAGGGAGGAAGAAGAAAAAGTTAGGTCTGTGAGACTCGAGAGAGACTCAAATCAGGTGAGGCAAATATTGGACAAGATCGATCCCGAAGGAAACAAGTGGGAAAAAGAAATTGAGGAAGTAAGGAGGATAGGGCCATATAAGAAAGGGGAAGCAAGACCAATGAGAGTTAAGATGTCTTCAGAAAGTGTTGTAAATGACATACTTAAGGTGACCTGGAAACTAAGTAAAGAGGCAGGAATGGAAAATATTATAGTAAGAAAAGACTTGAATGAAGAAGAAAGAGAAGTCTTAAAATCTTTGAAGGACCAAGTAAAGGAAAAAAATGACAGGAGGACAGAGGAAGAACGTAAAACTTTTTTTTGGAGAGTGATGGATATGAAGGCAAGGAAGTGGTATGTGAAGAACTAGACGTGAAGGAAACAAAGGGGATGGATATGAATATGAAAAAGAGAAGAACGAGTAAAGATAACAACAGTGCAGCAAATCTGAGCATCATGTATAGTAACGTAGATGGATTAATATCTAAGAAAGGGGAAATTGGAGACTACTTAAATGAAAATAAACCTGAAATTGTTTGCCTAGTAGAGACTAAATTGCCCCGAGATGTCGATATAAAATTATTTGGCTGGAATAATTATAAGATTTGGAGGAAGGACAGAGAAGGCAAATTTGGGGGAGGAATAGTGATATTAACCCATAATGACCTAAGAGTAAAGAATATAGAAATTGAAAATACTAAGGCTGAACTTTTGGGAGTTGAAATAGAGGACAATTATGGAGAAAAAACGGATGTAATAGTTTTTTATATGCCCCCCAAAACTAGGGCATGGACAAAGGAAGATTACGAACAGTTAATAAGTGAATCCATTATTAGGCTAGAAATGTTAATTGAACGAAGAAATAGAATAATATTAATGGGAGATTTTAACTGTAGAGAAGTTGATTGGGAAAGTATGGATGCTGGGAACAATGAAGAATCATGGGGAAATAAATTAATGGAATTGATGATGGAAAACATGTTAACCCAGTTGATCAAAGAAAACACAAGAATTAGGGGTGTTGATGAACCATCCAGGCTTGACCTA
>JAGKTI010002037.1:0-43627 GCA_018397915.1 Birgus latro
GGTGGTGGTGCCTCTATCTGGCACTGTGTTTGACGATGCCACACCTAAGTCATACCCGCTACAAGATAGGGTGAGTTGAGTTGACCCAATGCAGGATAAGGTGAGTTGAGTTGACCTATTGCAGGGTAGGGTGAGTTGAGTTTACACATTGCTGGGTAGGGTGAGTTGAGTTTACACAGTGCACGATAGGGTGAGTTGAGTTACCCATGTCACACAGCCCTTAGATTGTGATCAGACTTCAGGGTAACAGAATGCTTGAATATTGGTACTGCCCACAAAGGATAGTATGTCAGTTTATTTGTGGCTACCCCCTCTGTGATTAAGTCATTTGGCTATAGGTAAACAGAAAATAGTTGTCTGGTACTAACCAGGATAAATTCCATAAATATTCCTAATAGTTTTTAAATATTAACCTTTTCACACAGGGTGGCACATTGATGTGCCACTAAGGAAATGTCTGTAGTTTTCGGTTGGCACGTATACTGTACATGTTCTGGACTTTTTACATATGCTCGCCAGTACTGGGGGCCCAATAGTGGTTCAGTATCAGGAGGTGGCAAGACTGAGGAGTTGCCAACATGGGAGGACTGTGTTATTGTCTATTACAGTATTTTTGTCACATACCAGAAGTATGTTGAGCTTTGCAGTATGAGATGTGTCGCTGCCACGGGAGCGTACTTCGAACTGATGAGAGCGATGTCAGATGACTGATTATGTTGTCAGATGAAAGTGAGAATGAAAATGAAAATGCTATTATAAAAGAAGAAGAAGAAAAAGAACAGCTTTGAGTTTATCTTTACTGTATATTGATTGGCATACGTCTGGCAGTAGAGGAGCTCCAACACCACAGACAATTTCTTTTTTTTAAACATTATGTTTGACATCACATTACTCAGGAAATTATGGTCTATTTATTGGTGATGAATATTTTTTCAAAGCAATTATCATTTTATATTTCAAAACCCGTGTGTGGGACATCCAGAAAAAAAAAAAATCCAAAGTGGAAGAGTTAAATATCTCTCATTATTTGTTCTGTGTGTCCTTTATAAACCTTCCTCTGCTAGGGAGCTGTTCATCTTAATTTTTTTTTTTTTTTTACTGCAAGAATTTCTTGCAGTAGCTTCTCATAATCATCTGATGTAGCTGCCATGATTTGTTGGTGTTTAGTGCTCATTATTGATTGATGAGTCCTGCTGTTGATTCCACCCAAGGGCCATTGGTTGATGCCTGAAAGGATATGTGATTGCAGAGTACTGCATGTTCCAACAAAGTCCTCAAAATAGGGATTGTGCCTTAGCCCCTGATTTGGGGAGTGCATGCTGGAAAAATTTATCATCAGGAGAAGAATTATGCTCACGCTTGTTAAAGCTGTGTATTGGGAAGGTACAATGGTTTTGACCCTATTTAGACCCTCTTCCAGCATGCCAAGTCAGGTGGAAACAGATAAAATACCTCGAAGCAGCTAAAGGCTTGAAAATCTCCCATACTTCACATTAAAACTAATTCCCTCCTACAGACGGAACCACCGGAAGACCTGAGTTACAGTCCACGTGGTGACCTCATCTTGGCACTGAAGTTCGTGCCACCTGACGCCCTGGCCGCGAGGAAGCCCAAGAGGTCGAGAGGTGCCCTACACGTGCTGGTCAAGGAGGCAAAGAGCCTGGCACCTGTTAGACCTCATGGCTCGGCTGATCCTGTGTGTAAAGGGTGTGTATACACTGTTTAGATATGTTTATTTATTGTTGCATTTCTAGTTGTCTGTTTGCATATACAGTACTTTTATTTTTGTTTTTGTTTTTCGTGGATCCTGTGTTTAAAGAGTCTGTACTTATTGTATAGATATTTATATGTATAGATAATCAGTATGTATCATTTCTGGTTGTCCTTTTTATCCTTTTTTTTTCCTGTGTTTACAAAAAGTGCATGTCATTATGTTGCCTTTTTTATGTTGTTTTTTGCAGCTATAATCTTCAGTAAATGACAGAAATAGCGTCACTTAAAGTTTGTTTGGTTTGCCAGTTTCCTCCTTGACAGCACGGGATGGTTGAAAAAAGTTGTGATATTTTTAATACACTCATGATATATAATGAGGACTACCTACATATGTATTTTTTATTATTATTTATTCTTTTATTTACTTTCTTAAACCCATTTACCTTTAACTGCCTTTCTGTATTGTTTTCATGGACTCCTTGCATAAAAAGCACATACTGACTTTGGATATGTTTCTAGTTTTTTAGCTGTGTTTTTCTGTGTTTTTCTTGCCATCTGTTGAAGAAGGTTCTCATTATGTGCCGTCCTTTTTGACATTTAGGCCATATATACGCCATTCACTACAGTGACGCATTATGAATTTTATTCATTCCATCCCGAGGTGATTTATTCGGCTTTGGGTAGACATTTTGAACTGCACTTGAGACATATTATTAATGATGTTCCTGTAAAGTGGTGTCTTGTAATCAGAGTAAAATCATTTGGTAGCATCAGGAATATTGTACACAAAGATGTCATCATATCGAATGAGCTAATACATGGCCCCAGCAGTCATTCTCAGTTTCAGTAAGAGAGGCCTAACACTCATTCTCAGTTTCATTCATAAATAATTTTCAGTTTCAGTAATGGAGGTCTAACACTCATTCTTAGTTTCGAACATAAATCATTTTCAGTTTCAGTCAGATCGTTCTCAAATTCAGTAATACAGGCCTAACACTCATTCTCAGTTTGTCAAATCATTCTCAGTTTCATTCATAAATTATTCTCAGTTTCAATTATAAGTCATTCCCAGTCTCAGTAATATTACCCTAACACTCATATGTTGACAGACTGCTGCTCCCAGAGAAGGGCAAGGCGTCAAAACAGAAGACGAGTGTTTGTCGCAAGACCCTCAACCCCACCTGGAATCACACCCTGGTATTTGATGACACAAGCCTGCAGGACCTCACAGAAAGAGCACTGGAGCTGTCTGTGTGGGATCACGATAGATTGGCGCCCTCGCAGTTCCTGGGAGGCTGTAGGCTGTCACTGGGCAAGGGTGAGTGAGTGGTGTGTGTGTATGTTTGTGGGAGGAAAGGAGGGAGGGAGAGAGAGAAGGAAAGAGGGATAGGAACCTGACTGATGTAAGTGGATGAGAGGCTATTGTAAAGATAAAAAACGTGGCGTAAAAGAAGGACTTACTGTAGATACCATGTGGGTTAATGACAGTGTATGATACTGTACCCTGCAAGTAAGTACATGGTTACCATCAACTCCATCTCTTTAGTTGGGAATAAGGATGGCAATGATGATGGTGATATTGATAAAAAACTAATGGTAACTCTTGAAAGCAGGGACGCACAGTTAGAATACTGCAGAGTGGATGGAGGCTGCTGACAAAGAATGATAATGATGATGATGTTTAAGTAAAAAAGTAATAAATAAATGAAATAGATAATAACTCTTTCCTTTGTCAACAGGGAAGCACAATGGAAAGGCCGTTGAGTGGATGGAGGCAGCTGGCATGGAGGTAAAGCTGTGGGAGCAGATGCTAGAGCGCCCCAACCTGTGGGTGGAGGGCGCCATCATGCTGCGTCCTGCCATGGACAAGCCTATATACTCCTCGAACATGACTGAGTGAGCCAGAGTCTGAGACGGCAGAAGGAGCAGATGAATTTGTGTAGTCTGGGGCAACAAAAGGAGTGGATGAAGTTGTGGAATCTTGAATGGAAAATATTGTGAAGCCTGGGACAGCAGGAAGATTGCAAGAAATTATGGATCATGCAAGAATGTGGAGGTGTCAGTATGATCTACTACGCTATGAACCTGCCCTGAATTTTCCCCATTTACTGTGTTGGGGAAGAAATGGAAGACATTGTGGATCATAGGGAAAGTGGAGGCGGATCAGTTGGGAGGGTTGAGGCATCAGTGTGATCTACTCAGCTATGGATATGCTCCTAAATTTTTCTGTTTACTGTGATGGTGGCCGAAGTGGAAGACATTGTTGACCAATTTGAAAGGTGGATGAGTCACTTTGATCTGCTCAGCAGTGAATATACCCCAGATCTCCTCCATCTCCAAGATAGGAGAGAAGTTACTATGGATCAGTTCAGAATAGGATGATGTCAGTTTTCCAACTCAGCATTGGATATTCCATTTAAACTCCATTTTGACAAGTAAAATGGATACTGAGTAAATGAGCTGATCTTGACAGGAATGCCAAGGGCAAATGAGGATTTTCTGAAGATTTTACAATGATGTAATGGAATTTCAAGGGGAAATTAAGGTTTTTACAGTGATACGGATGAGAATTTAAGCATGGAAGATTTTATGATGATTTTACAGCAAGGGGAGGATTTATGGGCAGATACAGCAAACACATTCTTAGAGATTATTTACAGGGCCCGTATTCTTGAGTTTAATAGTTTTTTTTGCACCTCCTCCTTAACTATTTATTCAGCAAACTGCCCATTAATCATCTCAGTGTGCTATCTGTGTCTTTTAATCTTGACATAGATTGCACAAGAAGCATACGAGAGAATATTAGTGGACCAGATGCAGAAATAAACTGATAAGAAGGAGGTACTAGGGAGCCTCCTTAATCAACAAGACTACAGGCTTAGGAATCACGAGAGGTACCGAGGAGGGAGTCATCAAGAAACTGCGCAGATATGTTTTTTATAATATTGATGAGACTTTCACACAAGATGATTGAGGAATTTAACATTTCACCAGACAATAAGAGGAAGATGCTATTTTGTATAGGTAGGTGATTTGATATGTGATTTTGACAGTGGAAGTGAGAAACTGTTCTTTGTGAAAGTTATTGCTTTTAGAATTAATAATAAGCATGAAGCTCAAACATTCCATCAGAGAAGGTTATTCTAGTTTTTAGGAACACTGAAAGAGAAGGTGAATGTGCATTTACTGTGTACCCAGCCATATCAGGTGTTTTTTTAATGTGATTTTTATGCTAATTTAAATACCTTTGTGTATATATTGTAAAGTGACCTTGCACCACACAACTTTATCTGATTCGATTCTTCCTTCCAGTGTCAAGTTCACAGTGCTTTGTAAAGACACATTCCACTGACCATGACTCGGTTTTTTATGCTGTTGGGTGATTAAATAATATGTCAGCAATTACATGGGTTAACCCCGTAACCCCCTAAATCCAGGTGACCTCCCTTGTTATGCTTGCTGCTGTCAGATGATATTTATCAATTCAGGAAAGACTTCTCGTGCTGAAGTCGTTTTTTGAGGGTACATCAAACCCTTCAGTTACAGAAGTCTATCCTAAACTGCATATGATCATCAGGAAATGTGAAGAATAATATGAAAACGACATTCCTCAGCTGAGTGGGTTAAGAATGGGCTTGGCGGCCAGTGTTTGACTTCCCTCAGGCATGGATAAGTATCTGTGGCCACCAAGCACTGACTGTATGAAGCAGCGTTCTCTTAGCATCATGAAGAAAATTACAGTTGGAGTTACAAAATAAGTCTCTGTATATGCCTAAGTATCCATATCAAGCACCACATTCCTAGCATCATGAAAAAGCTTACAGACACATTGGAGATACAAAATATGTCGCCACGTATACACAAATATCAGAATCAAGCTTGACACTTCTAGCATTGTGGAAAAAAGCTGACAGACACATTGGAGAAACAAAATATGTCCCTGTGTATGTATAAATATCTGTATCGAGCACCATACTCTTTGCATCATGAAAATATAGATAATTTGAAGATACTGGTACAGGATTAAGGCCCATATAAGCACTGACATTTTTTTTATTCACCCCGTTGATCATGCCTTTATTTTATTGGAGGATCAGCCAAAGTGTTCTAAGATTTCATTATGGATATTTTGTAACCTTTGAGATAGCAGTAATTTTATGTTCCTAATACTGTAAACATTAAGTAGTGTTCTTGTTCTATTACATTTTTTTGTTAAGTACATAAACAGTTCTCTCCATTAAGTTAAAAATATTTCATCATGTCTGAAAATAAAAATAAGAGTGACTCATACCAAAGACTGTCTGGAAAATAAGTATAGTGCTCTTGTTGTCACTGTAAAGGAATCCTTCAATATTTACCCTTTCAATCGGGTGATGTACTTTTAATTTTGCTCTTGCTACGTACCAACAGTTTTTTCATCTGAGGGGAGACCTTTTGTTGTTAAAACTGAAGGAAAGAATTGGTTTGATTCAAAATGTAACTCATTCTCACTCAAGTAAGCCAGGGCTGGTGCTGCTGCTGTTTTGTCTTTACTGTGAGAGTGCAGCAGCTGGCCCTCCTGCATCGTCACATTCATCTGTGGTCATTAATGGGAAAGACAGGGGAGTGCCAGAGGCCACCAGTTGCATTACATAGAACTGGCTGACCATCTGAATCCATTACCGCTTGAACGTTTTTTAAAAAGCAGAGGAAAACTGACAGAAATAAGGAATCTAATGCAGAATATGAAAAAGCATAAGAGAAAAGGGATGGAACAAATAACAGATGGGAATGAAGTGGCATATGCACACTGTAAACTTTACAAGCTTGAAGTGGATGTACACAAAGAAGAAGAGATGCAGAAATGAAAAAGGGGTCAGTGAAACACTATCCAACCCTATCAGTTTGAAAAGTCCCTCCTAGGGTGAAGCAAATTGTCTGGAGATGACAAGAAAGAAAAGAAAAATGCATCACCATATTAAAAGGGTTAACTAATTGTACTCAGCTAAAACCCAATGGAGAAACACAGTATCAACTCAGTTTTTCAACCATTGTGCCCTGTTTTCTGTGTGACCTCAAGATTAATGCAGGAGTCAGTTGATGTGAGGAGAGAAAAACAAAATTGATGAGAACTACAGAATTTGTATTTGTTGTATTGATGAGTGTTAGCATATATGAATATATACATATATATCTATATTTTTGACTCATGGTATTTGTTGCAGATGTGTGTGTGGTCATTTGGTGAGTTTTGGGAGTGTTGCCAAGTTGTGAGAAATATGTAATTCACTTGTTTATAGATTGTATCATCATTATTACCATCATAGAAATAATGTCATGATGATGATGATTGTTCATTGCAGATTATTTTATGAGCCACAGCTGTTCAGTCATAATCATTTCTCATTTTATAGCATTGCTTCTTAAGGTCTTATAATACAGAGACTGTTTAGCACATCATTGACCTTGCACTGTAAATTAACAATCAAAAGAACAGCTTGCTGAATTTAGATATAAAATTAGTACCTTACCTGGTATGTGTTTTATAATTCCTGTCATCTTATTAGCTATCACTGTAAAAACTGTTGGCTATGTAACTGTATCATAGCCCACAGCATTTTTGACCAAGCTCACATAAGACAATAATTACCTTAGTTATGTTTTACTGACATGATGGGGTGGAGGTGAGAAATGATAAAGAAGCTTGCAGGTATTTTTAACCATAGCCACCCTGGTTGAAATGTAGGATTACACAGCATTATTGGCAGTTCTAGCTATGTGTCACCTTATTTGACTTTTTTTTTTTTTTTTTTAATACTGTATTAAGTCTACAGTAAATTTTAAAATATCTATCAGCCCTCCTTTGCCATTTATACAGTTCAGTTTCCTCTGGTTTGCAATACCAAGTTATGCAGAAGAGTTGATCTGTTGGAACACATCCCTGACTTATTGTATACAGACAAGCATCATTTTGTGTAAGGGATGAGGTCTGAAATATGGAAACTTTTTACATACAACTGCCACTGTAAATTAGGGGAAACTGTAAATCATCTGCAGTGATTGCAGTGGAACTACTGTACTGTTTAATAAGCAGTGTTACCTCTATTTATTAATGACATAGTGAAAAAAATAAGTTAAAAAAGGCTATTTAAAATGAGGACTGCATGTAGATATTTTACCAGTTTACCACTTCACAGCTGTAACCAGGCCTTGGCACACTCCCAAAATATTGCATGAATGCGAAATGTGAGAGGTGACTGCAAAATTAAAACTCCCAAGTGCTATTGATCCAGGATAATCAAATGAGCCGGTGTTAGTGAAGGAGAGACAAAAAAGTTGCCGATAGGGCGGCAACCCGAGCCGGGAAGTGGAACATTCAGCGATATCGAATGCCATATTTATCATGCTGCTTGAATCTGGGTGACCTTTTGTTTATTGTAGCTGCTAGTAGACATTTTTATTCAACTTAGGAAAGGTTTCTTGTATTGAAGGGGTTTAGTAATGCTATATCCAGCCCCTGCTATTCGAAAATTCTCTCCTAAACTGAATAAAATCCTGAAATGGCAAGAATATACTGAAAAAGACATCCCCAGGTTCAGCAGGTCAGTGATATCAAACCCCAAGCCTGTATTAAATGTACACCTTGACTTGTTCAGTGTGCCAATTAGGAACATGGAAGAAAAAGAAAACAGTTAAAAAAATATATACCGTATATATATTTTGCCCACTGGTGTAGAGGATTTGTATTTATTATGTCTGTGAATCCAGTGATTGTGCTTGTAAGATTTTAACTGCACATGGACCAAGTGTAACATAATCAGTGAGTGGGAGGTTGCCAGGATGATTAAATATTTTTTTCTCCTTGTTTTCATTTTTTTCTTAGTCTCTTATGCCAGTGGATTCAGAAACTTCCTCATAGTATATGATGCCAGGGCAGATATACTGTACCTATTTTATTTCTCGTCTCTCTTTTCTGCCAGGGAATTAAACATGTATCTTCTTTATGGTACAGCTTTGATTCCAGGGCAGACACTATCTAGGCATTCTTGTTTCTTTCTTTTTGCCATTTATTGTGCTGATGGATTCAGAAAATACCTCTGTTATTGTATTTGATTCTAAGGCACACATGAAATCTAGTACATATATTTCCCCACTTCTCTCTGCACCAAGGGAATCAGAAGCTATCCTCACTGCAGTATTTGATTCCATGGCATACACATATATACTCGTACTTTTTTCTATTCCTGTTCCTCCTGGTGCCAAGGGATTCAGAAACTCCTCATAATAGTATCTGATTCCAAGGCCAACATGTTCTGGTTTGTCCAAGTGCTGGCACCAATATTTTCCTGAATGAGAATAGGTATAACATTTTTTCCCACTTTTTCAGTAATTTTCTGGTCTCTTTATTCTTGTGTAATGGAGTCTTTTGTATTTTTCTTAACCATATGCCCCAGAAACACACAAATTTCAAGGATAAACCCTCTCACACAGCCTTCCCAGCATCCTCATTTTTCACCATAGCTAGAACAGAGAGGGGGTGTAACTCAGTCATTCACGTTTCCCTCTCGACACGAACTTGCAATCATTCCGTTTTCTAACTTGTCTTATTTTATCTGATTGTCAGTAATTCAGCCTCATACTGAGACTTACAAGCTATTTTTTTCTCATTTTTTGTTTGTTTTCGGATTTTGACCTGTCCTTTTTCATTTTCCTTTGTGTTTTTGGCAGTCATTTTTTTTTTTCAATCTACAGTTTCGGTCACTTAATTTTTTCTATCCCCTATGATCATAGTTTTCTATACCTGATATTCCTGCATTTTTTATTTTTATAATTTTTTGACACATTTCTGCAGTTTTTCAGTTTGAGGCTCAATTAGCCCATCTGTGTACCCACGTTCTCTCAGTCCTCAAGATGGACCTCGTATATATAGTATACAGTATATATGTTTCCCCCATATTCTCTGTTTTTCCCACCACATTCTTCCTGCCCTCTGCGTTTCTCTGATGTTAAATGTGTACTGTAACTTAAAATAGAGCTTTATCATGTTTAATAAAATGATATAATGTATGGAGTGGATGTGGTGTCATTGCCATCATAACTTATATTCCTCTGTCACATATTGGAACTTTCCCATTATGGGTCAGTTCTCTGATGCATGCGGGAAGATCAAGGGTGGGGCTTCATCCATGTTCTGAAGTACATTAGTTCCATTGCCTTCATACAATTTTTTTTTAGCTGCCTGGTGGTCTGTTGAGCCAAGGAGATATGACTCATAAAGATCTACACTTGGACCTTCAGTTATGCGCAAATATGGTCGACAATGCGCACTGCATTTTTGAAAATAGCATAATTCAAATACTATAAACAATGAAATAAATAGAATATGGAGTCTCTATCTATCTATCTATCTATTGCCAGACGCATCAATCCTGCACGGGGTGGCCACAATCAAATCGCCTCCATGTCGCCCTGTCCCCCGCCATTTCACTACCCCGCTCCCAACTCACACACCCCTCTCTCGTACACCTCTCCACTCCATCCCTCCGTCTCATCCTCGGCCTCTCCACTCCATCCCTCCGTCTCATTCTCGGCCTCTCCCTCCCTCTCGCCCCCTCCACCTCACTCACATACACTCTCCTCGTCAGTCTTTCATTCTCCATCCTCTCCACATGCCCAAACCACCTTAACGTGTTTCTCCTAACGCTTCCTATCACGTCCACAATCACACTTCCTCATTTGTTTGTCTCTCCGTGTGACTCCACATGCTCCTCTCAAATAACTCATTTCCACTGCTCTCTTAACTTCTGTCCTTCCAACAGGGTCCAAGCTTCACTTGCATATGTTAGAGTTGGTATCACAATACTGTCATGTAACAACTTTTTCACTTCCATGCTCACCTCCCTGTTTCTTATCACTGCTTTCAACAAAAACCAGCAACCTTTCTTCCCTGCTGCACCCTTTCGAGCACTTCACCCTCCAGACTTCCATCCTTACTCATCACACTACCCAAGTACTTAAATGCACTCACATTCTCCATATCCTTCCCATCCAATCTTACTGTACATTCACTGGCTTCACTTCTCTCGAAGACCATCACTTTACTCTTCCCTACATTCAACTTTAGATTCCGTTTCTTACACACTCTCCCAAACTCATCTACCAAGCCTTGCAGCTCCCCTTCGTCTTCGCTCAACAACACAGTATTATCTGCAAACAACAGTACAAGGAGTTTCCAAACACTGGACATTTGTCCAGAACTCTTCTCTCACTCTACTTACACGATCTTGCGTTGCCGCTTACACGCACACAATTGCCCACATTTGTAGTTCAACTTTCACTCTTACCCACACAATCCTTGACCCAACTGATCCATAACTCTCTTACATTCTCCTTCCATCTGTTGCTCACAGCAATACACACTCCCTCTTTCGCCCTCTCATTTTCACCCACTCCCGCGCATAATGGAGTACTGACGCTAATCTCTGGCCAATTAACCTGTAATTACTCAGGTCAGTCTTGGTGATAAATATGTTCTCCATAATTACTTATTAACTTACAAGGGAAGTGATATTAACATCTATATAATTTCAGTCACAGCATATAGGTAGATTCAGGTGTCAGGTGTTAAATAAATCGCCGAGGGAAAGGTGTTCCGAAATTTGCGGTGTCAAGCTTAACCGTTAATTCGTATTATCGATGAAAAATAATTGAGTGCTAAGGTAACTAGTAGTAGTAGTAGTTCCGCCCTCAGTGTTGACATGGACAGTATGGGGTACTCTTATACATGTTCATACCAGATACACCCAAACTGGAATGAAAGTTAACGTGAGAATAGTAGTAGCAGTGTAAACACACATACACATGTATTCGTCTTCGTTCCCAGAGCTTGGCCTTGTTCGGTGACATTTAAATTGGGCCGGCGACTTTCTACCGATTCCGGCAAAAAAAGACCGACACGTCGGTCTCTCCATACCGGCAAAAAAAGTGGCCGGAATTTCTACCGGTAGAATGCTGATAATGGTGGAAGATAGGGGTTCGGATGAGAAATACAGGACAAGGATGCCGATGCTGATGGTGGAATATGGGAGCTAGGTAGATGCCGTGATAGGGACTAGGATGTTCATGCTGATTATAGTGATCGTAGTGATGAAATAATGTTGCTAAAGTTCGATGAAGATGGGATGCTGATGATGCCGAAATATGCAGAGAACAGGGTTAGAGTGATAGGATGGTGGTGGTGATAATGTGGGAGACAGTTTGTGGGGTAAGGTGACTGCTGCTGCTGATGAATGAGTAAATGCCATAACTGAAATTGATACGGTACACAATTTAATAGGGTAACATTGGGATGAAAGCTTTATTATTGGCCATCTTAACTTTCGTACATTAATTAGAGTCAACTAGTTTCCTGCTATTTTAAAGATATTATTTATTCAGAATAACGGGAGAAGAGGAAAAACATATTCTGGATCACTGTACAGAGAATTTTTAGTTGCCAAAGGGATAAAGATGGAAATTCAAAAGGTACCGAATTGATGACATTACGTACGAAGCTCTGCCTGCCCGCGAAAGCCGCGCGACACTCGTCAGAGATAAAGAAGCTGTCGTGGGGGAGCGCATGTGGTCAAAGCCGGTGCTTGCGTTTTAGAACGTTTTCGCAATTTTCGTGGCCCCATGACTACAGGAGGCGTTCGTGGATGCTGGTGGTGGAACTGGAGATGCTCTTAGTTATGTGCACAGCCAGAACAAGGTAAATAAGCTTTAATATTGAAATTTTCTTGTTTGTCGAGCAGGCAGTGAGCTGTCACGGACGTTGCATTCTCAAGTAGACGATACACGTCTTAGTCATTGTGAATATGGTAAGTTAGGCACGGATGATTGTTCCCAAATATTATTAAGACATCCATGTGAAATACAGAGGAAGAGTTCAGTGCTGACAATGGTAGGCAGGCAGCAGCATCAGAAACGGCAGTAAGACAAGTGCGCCTTCTGGATTCGGTTACCAAGCGGTTTGCACTCGTGTATATCTTGTACTGATGTTATCGTGGTGATATGTTGTCAGCACAATGGAAAAGCATGTTATTCGTTTCCTATGTATATTTTGAATGCTCTTGCACTGCTTGAATGCAGTGGGTGATATTTTCGTTTCAAATCTCGCGCAGTCGCTAGACTGCACATCTGTTTTTGATATTTTTGCTTATCTTTAAATTCTCATGCAGTACTGGACTGCACATGCTATCGCGTTCGTTGATATTGATGCATCCTTTGACATTATTATAGATTTAAGGAGTTAACACATATCGTAGGCTAAATTGATATTTATGACCGGCGTGGCGTGCATTGCGATCCTCCCTGGCCTTTTGAGTACATGATTAACTTGACTCTGATTTTCGTCCTTTGCAGCCTGTTTCTTTGAGTTCAGTGGCAGAAAAAGACACTACTACAGCTCTACATCCTTTACATAGCACTTCTTGCAGACGCATCATATTCTAACTTACCAGGTAGTGTTAATCAGTTAAGGCAAAGCATTCTAGATGGGGTGACGACAGTTTTAGGACAAGTTGGAGTAAAAAGAGTATAATTTAATTTAGGGCCATGGCCACACTGGATATAAGTAAACTCGTAAAATATGCTAACATAACCACTGGGTGTTTGAGTGCTATGCTTTTTGCTCAAGTCTTCTGAAGTTGATGCACCGCGCCGTCTTGAATGCTGTTGTAGCGTCAAATAATAGTCACGAAATAGTGTAATGGAAAGAATGAGCCGTATTATAAATTGTCTTACTGTGCCGTTGTACAACGCGAATCAAGTTGCAAAGGGCCGAGAATTTTGGCCAAATTAACTTATAATTGATTAAATTATGTTGTTTCTTGGTAGGTTGAGACACTGTTAGATTAAGTAAATGTCCTCAGTAGGGAATGAGTTAAAGCATCCTCAGTAGTGATTCAAACCACACAACGGTTCCAGTACGAGAAGTTTAAATCCTCTGACGGTTGCAAATTTGAAATGAGTAACATCCCGCACATCACTGCATTTATAGTGACTTTGGAGGTTACGTGTCAGCTCATCCTAAGCGATTTACGAGTATTCTGCACATTACATCTTATAGTCCTCTTGTGCGTCTGATTCAAACCACACGAAGCCGTACCATTGCGGTAATAATACAACACTACTACAGCCCTGCATCCATTCCGTAGCATTTCTTCGCGACTTACTCCTTATCCTAGTGTTAATCTGTTATAGCTGATCGTTCAGGATGGTGAGATGACAATTTTACGCCTAGTGAATAGTGAACAGATTAGTTGAAAAAGTCTTCCTTAAATAAGTCGTTTGGTGAAAGCCGAAGATAAAGAACTAAGTGTACTACCTGACTTTTCCTATAGAGACGCCGAAGTTTATGAAGACATAGTTGGAGATAAGATAAACGGAAGGAGAGAGAGAGAGGGTGCGAGAGTATAAGATTAATGTGTGCTTCAGTTAACATAATTGCAGCGTCTTTATATATCTGGCAACGCTGATTATCTTCCCAAGGATCCGCCGAAATTCTAAGGCTGTCAGTGCTGGGGTTGGGCTTGTTGGAGTAAGGTAGGTGTTGATGGTTGTTGTGGTTGTATGGGTAGTAGTAGGTGTGGTCCTAACTTGGCCCAGATTTGTTTCCCTTTTGCAGCTTATTTCATGTAACTCAACTGCAGAATAAGACAATACTGTGGCGCTTCATCCTTCCGCAGCACATCTTCGCGACTAGCATCATACTTCAGCGTAAATCTTTTCTGCATGTCAAGTATTCCAAGAGATGGCAGGTTTAGAGCCAGGTGAGAGTAAAAAGGATATAGTAGTATGGTGTGTTGGGTAGGGGCATCAGCCATCGTCTTACTTGATTTAGCTACTTTGGACGCCTGGTGGTCTAGGCGCTCTAACTGGGTTTACCAAAAGTTTACCTGCTGGTTGGATTCATTGCTGTCAGTGCCACTTGGGCGAGCCGGACTGAGTAGCCTAGCCCCGGGAACCTACACTGCTTATGGGGTAATAATTGGCTGATGAATAGATAAATATATAGGCAGTGTAACTTTAGATAAAGCTACAATCAGAATCTAAAGTTGGTCGATACTCCCCATGTCAGCATTGTGTCTTGCCTTCCAAAATCATGCAGTCGTTCCCGACCATTAGTGTGTATCCTCGCATACGATTTTTTTTTTTTTTAATCAAACATTTCAAGTACAAGTTTGCCTTGAATGGACCTATGGGCTTGTTTGCTTCTTTCGTACTCCTTGTCTCACACTTCCCTTCCCCCTCTCTCTCGCTCCGCTCATCTTCCCTCATCCTGTCTCTCTCCTCCTCCTCCGCTTCCCCTTTCCCTCTCCCCACTGTCTTCTCTCTTCCCTCCTCGTCTGTTATCTCTCCTTTCCCTCTCCTCTCACCTTCCCTTACCCTCTCTTCTCCTATCCTCCTTCTCTTCTCCCCCTTCCATCCTTCCTTCATCTTTCTCTCCTGGCCGCTTCTTTGGAGAGAGGTCACAACGTCACTAATATAATCGGCCTAAAATTCCCTTCTCTCCATTTTGAATACTGTAACAGTAGATTAACTGTAGAATATGAAGCTAGTCACAAAGAAGCGCTGCAGATAAGATGTAGAGCTGTAGTATTATCCTATTCCGCCATTGAGCTACTTGAAATAATCGTGTCATACAGTATACAGACGGATTACATTTAATAATTACCGGTGTTTCGTAAGTACTAGAAATGAGAGGCAGGCAGTTTTTATAAATACCAACGTTTGAACTCATCTGGGGTATACCAGTATCTATAGTTGTCTATGTATGTATATAGCTGTCTATCTGTATTTCAGAATGCGAGAGAGATTGTCTGTGTACGTATCTAGCTATCAATTTATCTATATGGTATGTCAGTATTTATGAGAGAGGGAGAGGCATTAATAAATACCATAATACTAGGTCATTAACTCCACTTCTGGTGTTATGAATAGTTATTTAAAAAACTAAAAATGTAATTTGGAGTTATTGCAATCTTGACCACTAAACCACCCACTGCAAGTAAGTAGTTAAGGGTCTGACAGGTGTAGGATGACCCTCTTGAGTAACTCAAAGGCGGACTTAATTATGGTTGTATTTACATCAACACCGTCCACCTGGTGATTAGTGCAAGCATTTCAGGCACGAATGTAGGTTTGTGTAATGGAAGGCAGAAGTGGAATGTGTGTGTGTGTGTGTGCGAGAGAGAGAGAGAGAGCAAGGCTAATTAAAAAATTAAACAAGAGAAGTAGTAATAGAATGAAGGCTGGAAGGACGAAAAAAAAAAAAAAAAGGAGGGGAGAAGAGAGAGTAAGAAAGATCGTATCTCGTGCCTTTTTCTCTCCAACTCTCTACTCTCTCACCCCCTTGTAACTCAAGTAGGGAGTGGGTAGGAGCGGCCGCAAGAGAGAGATCCAGTTTACAAGAATGGGGCTGCACGTGTGTGTGTGTGTGAGAGAGAAAGAGAGAGAGAGAGAGAGAGAGAGCCTTACTGAATAGAAGAAACCCGGTGGAGCTTAATTTCTTTGATAACATCCCAAATTCCCCTGAAGTGGCCGATCTTGATGTCCCACCTACGCTTGCAGAAACTGTTCAGTCCATGCGATCTCTAAAAAATAAACGTCTTGGTCTTGATGTCATACCCTCTGAACTGATGAAAGAGGATGGCCAGTAACTTCACCAGCGCCTCCATATTCTCATACTGTCTGGAACCAAGAGCAAATTCCATTTGAATGGCTTACTTCTGATGTAACCATTTGCAAGAAGAAGGGGACCGCTCAAATTGTGACAGCAGCAGAGGCATCTTTCCCCTAGTGAATGCTAGTAAAGTTTACGTTACCAGACTAACAAAACATTTGACAGAGTCAACACTCCCTGAAACTCAGTGTGGATTTCGGAAGGAACGAAATACCTGTGATATGATCTTTGTTGCCCGACAGATACAAGAGAAATGCCACGAGCAGAACCGTGACTTGTATATTGCATCCATCGATCTTGCAAAAGCATTTGACACTGTCAACAAAGAACTATTATGGAATGCTTTTTTGCAAAATTTGGAGTTTCAAACAATTTTTTTTTTTTACCAGCCTGAAGGTTCTGCATGACAACATGAATGCTCGTTGTGTCCGTAGATGGGAGCAAATCCGAACCCTTCAGTGTGAATGTGGGCGTAAATCGAGGATGTGTCCTGGCTCCTGTCATTTTGAAAATCTGTCTCACTACAATTTCCTTTTTAAGTCACCAGCAAATGAACCCTGATATAAAAATACAGTCTGCTTTGCTTTTCTGTACACTTTTCTTCCCCTCTCATCTTTTGTATACTCAGCTCGACTGTACTTAACTGTGCTATGCTCTGCCCTGCTCTGTACTGTACTGTGCTACGCTGTACTGTCCTCTCCTTTCTTTTCCTCTCCTCTCCTCTCCTCTTTTCCTCTCCTCTTCTCTCTGCCTAACCAAGGCCTATCCCCAACAAAACCCACAGTGACCCAGCCAGCATTAGTACAACTAAGCGACGAACTGTACCCGCCTTCTCATTACTCGCTGTTTATAATGACTAATTTTTCCAATTGCAACTGCCAAATTCCTATAATTTGATGGTGATCAGTAATGCAATATGCGGGTGCAGGTGGTGAGGGCGATGAGGGCAGGGGGAGGTGGGGTAGAGGACGGGGGGACATCGGGGAGAGGAGGGGATGGTTGGGGAAAGGAGAAAATGGTTAGGGAGAAATGGATGAGGGGGTGAAGGAGATTAGGAGAAAATTGAAGTAAGGGTTAAAGAAATGAGAGAGAAGTCACAACAAATTTCCTCGTGTTCCACTTACAAGCTACTCTGTTTATCCCAGCCTGTTTAATTTCTTGATGGGTCTCGGTAAGCGAGGCATCTGTTAACATTACTGAGAGAGAACAAGAGAACTGCATGGATTGTCTGCATTATCTTTGTGTGTGTGTGTGTGTGTGTGCCCTCCACGGGAACCATAATGCCAGATCTTGAAATCAATGCCTTTGACAGAAAAGAATGGCGCGCCCTCTGGGATGAAGGAACTATTCATCTAGATTCTTGAAGAAGAGATCCTGGCCGGAGAACAACGGAGGCACAACCAAAACAATTCTTCCAGCAAACCCGGACTTGGCATGCCAACTGTGTGGCAAATTTTGCGAATCCCGAATTGGTTTGCAGTCACACACGTTAGCACCAAAGACTGAGGAACACACCATCTCAGTGAGTATAGTAGCCGTCGTCTTCTGTAGTAGAAGGACAGCTTCAAGTAAGTGTGTTTATGTGAGAGAGAGAGAGTAGCCTGGTCTAATATTACCTAGACGAAACAGTATCTGTCACTCAGGCCTACAATATTGTAACCTATCCTATCCAAGCCTATTTTCTTCCATCATTTTTTTGTCAGTTCTTTTCACTTCCTCTTCTTAGCACTTTTCCAGTCTTCTCTACATTGTCTTTTTTAGATTTTTATCATTTTCTCTTCTCGTACACTATGGAACGTCTTAGTCATAGTTTAAATTCTCTTTTCCCAGCTTTTGTTCTTCAATTCCCCCCCCCCCTTCATCTCTCTCTCTCAACTAAAATTATCGCGTTCTAAGGACCTATTTTTGGGAGTGAAATTTTGCGTGCAAATTCCGGCATCGATAAACCTATGGCGCCTTTGACTCATAATAATTACATATAACTCGGTCACTTTAAATAGACCGAATATTTGTCCTCTGCAGCCTTATTTCCCCTGGCTCTGCGACAGAATACTACTACTACTACTGCGTCTCATTGTTTCTTCTGCACTTCTTCGTGACCAGCACCATTATTCCAGTGTTGACCTCTTGTTGCACTTTACGGTAGAATAAGAATCGTATATTACACATCTACAGAGTGAGAGCACGATGTTGAATATGTGTGTGTGAGAGAGAGAACGAATCTATGTGAGTTTTAGCAGATCAAGCCAAGGTCAGGATGTTGTGATAGAGGGAGAGACGGGAGGGTTCGTTTAGGCTATGACCCTATTACATAATGGTTATAGTAGTCTGCCTAAGTGAAGTGGCCTTGGAAGGAGGAAGTGAGAGAAGTGGAAGGAGGAGGAAGAGAAGAATGAGGAGGACATAGGAAGGATTTAACTCTCTCACACACACATGGTGGTATTCGTGAGGGAAACCATTGTAAGCTCTTATCAAACATGATGTCAGTCTTAATGCCTTTTTAAAAACTGGTTATTACTCCTAGCATTGCAACAGTGCACACGTGCGTGCTAAGTGTCGCATATGGATCACGTTTTAACCCTTTTGTTTCGAGAGAACTTCTTAAAAATATAATGTGAAATCGCGTGATTGTGGTAGTATTTAAGTATATATAGTAATGAAGTGGTTAATGGCGAGCGTTGCCATAGTTCTTCTGCCTAAATTTGGCCTAGATTTTGTTCCCCCTTCAGCTTATATCCCATAGTTCAGTAACAGAGAAGAAGACCATGGTAATTCTCAACATTCTGTCCATAGCATTTCTTTATGACAAGCGCCAAGTTCTCGTGTTAATCTCTCATTACAGCTCAGCATTCAAGGTGGAGAGATGTCAGATTTAGGTCGTTAGTTTCAGAAGAGGATAGATAGCCCCTTCAGTACGAAATATTCCATGAACCCAACCGCTCCTAGAGGCGTTCCCTTGACAGATTAAATCCGTCCAACAGTGGCAGAAATAAGTTAGCAAATGAAAAGAAAAGAAAAAAGTTCTTGTTAAACCTTCCTTGGGGTTAAAATTACCTCATGAAATTTTAATTTGGCCTTGCAGCATGCATACATACATGCAGATAAGTACTCATGCACATTAAATATAAATTCAAACATGCATGCATATATACAGACAGACACACACACATTAAGAATGATTCCCTCGACACAGTAATATAAGCATGGTATACACACACACATACACACGGGGGGGGGAGAATTAAGGGAAGCACACTCTACAGGGTGGGGGGTGATAGCTAGGTTACACCCTTGTTCATTCTAGCCTGGTGTGTGTATGTGTGTTTGTAGGAAAAGCAGTACTTTTTTTTTTTTTTTTAACAGTTTATGATGTAAGTTGAAGGTATTAAAGAATATTGTGTTTTACTTGTTTTCTTTGTATTTATATGTGTGTTTGACTTGCAGGAGGTTGGACACTTGTGAGAGGAAGGAGGTAGTGAAGAGAGGGAAGCAAATGTGTCCAGTAAAAGGAAGAAAACAAGGAGGAGAAGAGAAAAGGCATTGAACAAGAGGAGGAAGAGAAAAAAGGAACAGAAGCAGAAACATACAAGAATAATTAAAAAAAAAAAAAAAGTGACAGAGTAGAGAAGAGATGTAAGAAACGGAAAAGAATACAAAAAACGATAAATGTGACGGATAGCCTTTGGAACAGGAAAAGAGCAAATCAGAATAACCAAAGCAGTGAAAGAGATCAGAGAAAAGGAAAGAAACACAAAATAAAAGCAAGCGAGAGAATTTGGAACAAGAAACTAACATGATAAAAGGAAAATAATGCAATAATTCCTTTTATAAACAGGAAAAGAACTTGAAAAAACAAGAAATCATTCCTTGTTTTGATTTCACAGTGCATACTCCCCCTCCCAAGATGGAGGAAGAAACTGGAGATCAGAATCAGACAAGGGGTAACTGGTCTAGCAGGTGGGACTATCTTTTATCCCTGGCTGGTTATTGTGTGGGGGTTGGCAATGTCTGGCGTTTCCCATACCTCTGCTTTAAGAATGGTGGAGGTGAGTGGTTTATTGAAATTTTTTGGGAAGTATAAATTTAGATATAACTATTTAAAATTATACTGAGACAACATATCGCTCAGGAGGCGGACTTTATGATGTTTTATGATTGTTGGAAAGGGGTGCTGGAGAGGGATGCCTTCATGGGTGGCACATATATAACCAGGTGGCACAACTGCCTGGTTATACAAATGTACCTCAACTACTACCTTATTCCCCAAAGGAGGTTGATGAACTAAAGGAGGAGGATAACATCAGCATGCAGTCCACTGGGTTCATGTTTCATATGAGCTCAGAGCAAAATGATTTATTGTGACAAGATTACAGTGTTGAGCTTAGTCTTTTTATTACTGTATACTGTAATTTTGTTGCTGTTCGAGTTAGAGGTGTCAGAGTATTTTTTTTTTTTTTTTTTTTTTTTTTAGACTGTTTACTATTTAGTACAAGCCCCAACACTCCAGGAAATGTTGTTGCTGAAGTCCAAGCAGGAAAGGGTACATGAGAACAGTATTCTTGGTTAACGTGCTACAGTTAGTCGTAGTGCAGCAACATTTTCTCTTACACTAATAGCCTACCACGTTTTCTCTCATTCTTTCACTGTAAATTATTTTAAATTGTGTGGACACTAGTATACATTGTATAATGTATCAGATGTCAAAACAGTTCTTTCAGACCTTTTTACTTTGGTACATGCAGCACTTCCTCCCTGTTCTCTCTCTCCCTCATTCATTTCTTTACCACCATCCCTCCTAGTTCCTCCATTCTCCCTCCCCCAATCTTCCTTCCTTCTTTCCTCTCCTTCTCTCTCTTCCCTCTGTCCTTCTGTACTTCATTTCATCCTGTTTTCCATCATCTAATATTCAGTTATAGTCTCCTCTCCCATCCTGTCCCTCCTCTCCTCTCACCCCACTCCTTTCTTCTCTTGCCCATTTCTACATCCCTCACTCCTCTCCTTCCTCAGTCCTTCCCTTCTTCCATCTCCCACACCCCTCTGCTAGAGCAACAATCCCTGTACCTCCATTCCATCTCTCATTCCTTTTCTCCTTCCTGTCCTCTACTCAATATTCTGTTTCATTCCAGGTGCATTCCTTATTCCATACATAGTGATGGTTTTTGTTGTTGGGATGCCACTCTTTCTGCTGGAGTCTGCCCTGGGCCAGTTCAGTTCCTCAGGCTGTGTTACTGTCTACAATGTGGCACCCATCTTCAGAGGTAGGTGTAGGTCGGTTTTGGTCACCAAATGGCAGCTCTTCACCCTGCTCGATCTCTGGCAACCTCCCTATCAAAAGCAGTATAATGACTATAAGAAATAGTGTTTGATTATCAGTCATTTAAACGATTTGAAAGGCCAGAGTAGTAACTGGTAATTGTTTAAGTGAGATTTCTATCCATCTAGAGTTAATTGTTCTTTTGGAAGCCTTGTGTAATATCAATGTACTTTTTGTAACACAATTTGTGTAGTCAGAGAAATGAGTATGTTTCCAAGGTTTGGTCTGCATCCATAAATTAATCTTGTACCATTATCATCATCATCCTTCCCCTTCTTCTCAACCATGTACTGTAAACTAACCCACATTTCCCTCTCTGCAGGATCAGGATATGCAAGCATACTAGTGAGTGTGATAGCCAGCTTCTACTACTCCATGATTGTGGCCTATCCTCTTGTCTACCTTGTGTACTCGATGACAAACTCACATCCTCCATGGAACTCTTGTGATAATGAATGGAACACACCTTATTGTTCACTGGTGAGTGTGTGGAGAGGAGTGAAATGAAGGGAAGATACGGACTAGTCTGTATACAGGTGGGTTTATAAATAGTGTTCCACTAGAAATGTAGCAAACAGTGTCTAATGTGTTGCAAGAATGGCTCAATCTACTGGTGTGGGTGTGGGCATGGCAGTGGGAGTAAGATATGAATGAATGTTATAAGTTAAACAGTGCTAACAATAATAAAATGAAACAATACTGTGGAACTCGTTTGCGAACAGCATAATTTTCTAGTGTTAATCTTTTGTTATAGTTCAGTATTCAAGCTCGAGATATGGCAACTTTAGATTAAGTCAGAGTAAAAGAAGTATACAGTAATCAGTTCATTTTTACCTTGGTTAATCTCTGTCTTGTATAAGGTGTTTAATGCCCCCGGCTGGTGTCTCTTAGTCGGTTCACTATATTCTTTTTACTCTAACTTGGTCTAAAAGTGCCATTTCTCCATCATGCATGCTGAGTTGTAATACTAGATTAACATTAGACTGATGTGTCATGGAAAAGTGCTTTTAAAAGGATGTAGAACCATAGTACTGTACTGTAGTGTCTTTTTCTGTCACTGAGCTACATGAAATAGTGTGCAAAGTCAGGTTGAAGTAAAAAAAAATATCAGAGGTTTCTCCTAAACTGAATAGTATAGTCCAAAGTACCCCGATATAATGGATATTGGATTGGATTAACAAACGCCACGAAGCCCACCAAACTTTCATTGGCTTTAATGAACAGTGGTCAATAAATGGTGCAATGGGTCACACTACATGTGTTTCCTACCCGATTTACTTCAGCTTGGCTTGTAATTGCCCTTTCCCCATCGTGATTGCTGGGTTTTAACAACAGACTACAGTACAGTAATACTTTACTGTGCTAGTCATGTACTAGGCAGAGGATATGATGGAAGGATGGAGTAGAGAGGTATATGAGAGAGGGATGTGTGAGCTGGGAGCAGGGCAATGAAATGGTGGGGGACAGGGTGACATGGAGGCAATTTGTTTGTGGCCACCCCTTACGGGATTAAGGCGAAATGCAATGACAAGGATGTGAAATAAGTTGCAAAAGGGTGAAATTATGGGCCAAGTTGGTGTGGAAAATGGGCATAGTTTGCTATTTAAGTACAGTACTAGTATATGCTGTTGTACTCATTTATTTTCAGACAAATCAATATATCATTCTACTAATCCATTCATTCATATCCTTCAGCGGAACACGTCTGATGGGGTTCTGAATGGCAATCTGGTCTCCCCTGCTGATGAGTTCTTCTAGTAAGTAATTGTGAGGGTGGTTATGATTTGTATTTTTACTTTTTAATAGGTTTTTGAGGGATCTGCTATCCACTCTATCCACTCTGGTTATTTGTGTGTATCTTTCTGTTGCCTGATACCTTAATCCCTGAAAGGGTGGCCAGCCATTCACTCAGTTGATGCAATTCTGCCATGAGGTGGCTGTACAGTAAGTGACAAGTCAAATGGTTTCCTGTAAAAAGGAACCATTAGCTACATTGGATGGTAACCATATACCGAGATGAATGCCTGTTGGTCTAAAGCGTTGAGGTGCTCCATGTGGATGTGGCTCATAAGGTTTTACATTTGAGGAGTGGTTGGGAATTAGTGCTATCATAATGCCACTTTATGGCTGTTAACCCTTACCCTAAGTACAAAGAGTAACCTAGTCTTGGGACCCTATGATCCTGTTGGGGTGAAAAATTACTAGATAATGGATGGATATTAAGTTTTTAGTTGGGCTAACATGATATTTTGTACAGGACTGCCTGTATATTTTAACTAGATTACATTTTTATGAGCTGTCTCTGTCTTCTTTCCCTACAGCAAGAAGGCTGTGTACATACCTCACAGATTTTCTACATTCATTCCCTGTCCATTTTACATATATGATAGAAAAGGCAAAATTATAATGCATATTCCATAATTTACTTGTTCGTATCACTTTATCCCTGTCCTCTACCCTTTCAGCAACAAAATTCTCCATGTAACCAGTGGACTAGAGGACGGAGGAGATATGGTGTGGAGTTTAGTGTTGGCATCCTTTGTGGTTAATGCTGTTGTGTTCCTCTGTATCTTCAAGGGGGTTAAAGTTGTCGGAAAGGTAGGGAAGATGTGCACTAAATGAGAGAGAGAGATGGGGTATTGCATGTAAGGTGTATGTATTGTGTAATTTTGTGTCGAAGGTATCTGGAAAGCAACAAATAATACTTGTACATACAATAGGTCCAATATTGCGTAGTTTATTTAAGATTGGATGAGAAGCAGTGCACTCGGTGTGGAATGGTTTCCATTTAACCAAATTATGGCACCTGGTGGTTTAGTGGGTAATTAAGGTGCTCCAATCAGATTGAGCCTGTGCATGTTTCCAAGGGGCAGTTTGGGTTTATTGCTCATGTAATGCCACTCAGGGATGTGTAAGGCTGGTCATTCTCATCTTAAATGACATGATCAACTTGCCTACCCCTGGGCTTCTATGCTCCTCATGGGACAACACAGGATTGGATGATGATGATAAATAAGATCTATAATTTTTAAAGTAATATTTGTAACCAGAGTTGAACTCTTCTGTTTGAGAAACCTTGCACCTCCAAATAAAGTCATGACGATTTAACCAGAATATACTATATCGCCATCATCTTATTTGGTAATATCTTAACCTCACTAACTTCCCTTCCTTTGGCAACAGCTTGACCCACCCATGGTTAGACACCGCTTCTTCACAGCTGACGGCGAGTCTCATAATTCACAGAGGGAGATGATTGGTTGCTTGAAACATTTCCAAATATGGACTCAAATACACGGATACACGTATATGCACTCGCGTGCCACATGTTGATGGCACAATAAAAATATCTTGCCATGAGGTGGATCACTTGGGACCTTGGTTGGCTGTACATATAATCACTATGTTAAGGCTCAAGATGTCTTATAATCTTCGGATTACTGGGATTTCTGTTAGCAAAAGAAGTTTGTTGAATGTCCTGAATGAAGTGCCTAAGTGTGTTTGTGAAACTCAGATGGTAAATTGAGGTAATCTCTGAACTATTGACTAATGGTCTAGTAATTAGAACATCCTAGTTGTATAAAGGATGTTGCATAAGTTCCATCCTCAAGAGGTAACTGGGGGGTTTTTGATCATGTAATTTGTGGTAGGTGGGGGCGCTCACCATCTGCTTATTCGATGTAGTGCTGCTTTTGGGTGTCTGCCCATTCCTCTCCTCCATTCTTCTTTTCTTTCATCCTCCTCTGTTTTTCTTTCCTTAATTCATTCCTCGTCCTTCTGCCTATGGGTGACTATACGCTCCCTCTACTGTCTTTCTTTCCTTCATGCTTTCCTCTTTCTTCTGCCTCTGGGTGACTCAGCACTGAGCGACAAGCCAAATGGTTTCCTGTACACCAGGAAACCATTTACTACGCTGGTTGGTAACCATATAACCCAATTTTGGCGCCTTGTGGTTTAGCGGGTAGTTACGGCACTCCAATGGGATTGAGTTGGTGAAGGTTCATATCCAAGGGATGGTTGGGGTTTATTGCTCACATATTGCCATTCAGAGATGAGTGAGGCTGGTCACTCTCATCTTAAATGTCAAGACCAACTTTTCCAGACCCAGGCTCCAATGCTCCTCATGGGGCAATGTAGGATTGGATGATGGATGGATGAATATATACTGCCAATGGGAGTTGGCTGATATTTCTTAAGTTTTCATGAGAGATGGCCTTTAGATACACCTACCAGGTAGTCAAATCTTTGTAGTGCATTTATCACTAGCCTAACCTGGTCCCCCCCCCTCCTCCCCAGGTAGTATGGTTCACAGCGCTGTTCCCATATGTGATGCTGGGGGTGCTGTTTGTACGAGGTGTGACACTGCCAGGTGCATGGGATGGAATACTCTACTTCATTGTCCCAGACTTCTACAAACTTGGCAGACCTCGTGTGAGTACTGTACTGTAGCTTTCCATAATGCGTATAGTTCATCGTCATTTTAGTAAGCCTTTTTTATGTCCTTTTTTTCAGTTAAGTCCACAATAAATTATAATTACTGATTGGTGTCTTGAATGGATTGCTCTTCATCACAAACGTACACCAACTTGACAGACCTTTTTGTGAGTAACTTTCCACATATGAATTGGGTGGCTTTGCTGCCCAGTTACAAATGTTCCTCAGCTTCCTCCTTATATTCCAAAACAAGGATGGCAGACTCACCACCTCATTCTGCAGTCCACTGGGTTCATGTCCAGATAAATTTGGTGCACAAAAGAAATAACAATTACCTTTAGACATTTTTCTTTGGTACAGTATAGGAGAATCCATCGTTCTTAATGGATTAATGAAGGCTGTACAGGTCACTCGCATAGTGTGCGAGTGGTTGGGCAGTCCACGACCTCGCATACTGCGAATACATAATCTTATGGGAAAAATAACATATGGGCATGACCCCTTAAATCTTGATTTTTTTTAACCTTAGAGATATAATAAAGGGAAAATTTTAAGGCATATATTACAGATACAGCTAAAATAACAAAAATATGGTCATTCACCTTAAAAACAGTAGACGATAGGCCTGATGGACTTAAATAGCAGGGGTTTCAAGGCATGGCAAAACACTTAGTGCCCCCATTGCCCCGGCTGCACCACGCATGTCGTATTATTCCAGGCTTTGACAAAGAAATTTACGGCTTGTCGAATGTTATATTTCTTCCAAAATGTAGCAACAATCATTATGGTGTGGGCTGCAGGTATCCCAGGTGAAGCAGGTGGGGCTGTGGAGGTGGGGGGGGAGGTGGCTTGTGAGTCAGGTGGGGCCATGGTGGTGGAGGGGACGATGGTGGGTGAGTCAGGGGAGGTGGTGAGGGGAGGATCCTCCATCTCCTCTCTACTGCTCACATTTTCGGCAATTTCCTTCATCTCATCTTGTTTGTCTGTTTCATTCCTCATCTTGTTATGGATGTATTTACAGTATAACAACTTGGCATTCACAAAATAACCATTATTCGAGTGAATCCAGATGTTATTATTGAAACTGGGTATCTATTCTAACTTAGCATTATTGCCGAAAACATTATTGGCAAGATCTTACTGTAGACCTCTATTGAGCACATTCCCCACGAGCCTCAAAGTCACGATGGGCGTGTCGTGCAGGGAGGGAGGTTGCATAGTCAGGGAAATTATCAGTTTTGGGCCACTCCTTGCCTCTGCCTCGTGTATTGTGGGCTAAATTTGCGTACTCAAAGTTTTATGGTTCTGATTTTTGGTCACTCGTGTACTATGCAGTTCATGCACTGTGATCACGTGTACTGTTTGAGTGAGCTGTACATATATAACTCTACCAGTTCAAAATCTTCCACCTAAGCTGATCTCCCCTTGCTGTTGATTGAGTGAGGCCTACCTGTAGATGTGTGAGAAAATGCCTTAAGTGGTGTGAAAAAAATGTTTATGAATTATGTCAGAAATTTAAATCTCCCCCTTCCTGTTCATCAGGTGTGGGTTGATGCAGCGGTCCAGGTGTTCTTCTCGCTGGGTCCAGGGTGGGGTACACTGGTTACCATGGGGTCCTTCAGCAAGTTCCACCACAACGTATTGACAGACGTGGTGGCCATTCCCATTATCAATGCTGCCACGTCTATATTTGCTGGCTTTGTTGTGTTCTCCGTCCTTGGGTTCCTGGCAAATCAGATTGGGACCCACGTGGCAGATGTAACCACTTCTGGTGAGTCTGTACAGCACAGTAAAGCATTACACTACACTGCACCTCACTATACTACATACACTACACTAAACTAAACTAGATTACACTACACCATGGGACTCCTCAGTAAGTTCTGGCACAGTGCAGTATCAAATGTGGTGGATGTTCTCATCATCAGTGCCATCTCATCCATTTCTGTTAGATTAGTTTTGTTCCCTGTCCTCAGGTTTGTGGCTTGCCAGGTAGGAACCCATTTATTTTTTACTTTTTAATGCAAAGAAGAAGGAACCAAACACCAGGAGCCCGCAAACCATTCCATCCAAGAAGAAACAGAACAGTACAACAGAAAGCCAAATTCAAGATCCATTCATTTCGCTGGACACACTGCGTTTGAAAGACCGGAGATCATAGGAAGTAGGAAATACAGACAGAGGGAGACAGTTCCCGAGATGTCCTGTTGCATAAATGAAGGACTGGGAGTGATGCTTAACTTTTGCATTAGAGAGCTGGACAGAAAAGGGATGAGAGTTTGTTGCTAGATGGGTGAGATGTGCCCGTCGCAGAAATGGAGGGATGCAAGCAGACAGTTCAGAGGAGCAGTGACCATTGAAGTAATGATAGAAAAGAGATAAAGGTGCAACACTGCAACGGAGAGACAGAGGTTGAAGGGAGCCAGTAAGAAGAGAGTTAATGAGACGAAAAGCCTTTGACTCCACCTTGTTGAGAAGAACTGTATGTGGGGAGCCTCCCCACACATGAGAGTTGTACTCTACACTGGGGTGAATAAAACCCATGTATAAAGTCAACAACTGTGCAGGGGTAAAGAAGATATGGAGTAGGCGTAGCACATCGGATCTCTTGGAAGCAGATTGTACAGCAGATGTAATATGATCTTTCCAAGATAAATCCCGAGAGAATGAAACCTCAAGTATGTTTAAAGATGATGCAGGATTGAGATGGATATTATTAAACATTAGTGGGTATTCCTGTGGAAGATTTTGATGGGTTGATAGGTGTACCAACTGAGTTTTTGACACATTAAAAACAACAAGATTACTTTTATCATAGTCAGATATACGAGCCAAGTCAGATTAGGTGTGCCATAGCCTTGTCCCTTGTTTTTTGAAGTAACTGCTGAGATGGATGCTGCAGGAAGCGAATGGAAAGGTGAAGGGTGGAATCATCAGCATATGAGTGAATAGGGTTAGATGTACAGTTTAGAATGTCATTGATGAATAAAAGAAAGAGGGTTGGTGATAGGACAGAGCCCGAACACTGCTATTAATAGATCTAGGAGAAGAATGGTGGCTGTCTACAATAGTAACTATAGAATGACCAGAAAGGAAGCTAGAGATGAAGGCACAGATAGAAGGATAGAAACCGTAAGAGGGCAGTTTGGAAATTAATGATTTATGCCAGATTCAGTTGAAAGCCATTGAGATGCCAAGTGCAATGGCAAAGCTTTTGCCAAAGTCCCGAAAGGAGGATGACCAGGAAAAAGAAAGGCAGGTGAGAAGGTAGCCAGTGGAACATCCCTGACGGAACCCATACTATGATCAGAAAGAAGGTTGTGATAGGAAAGATGCTTTAAAAAATTTTAGTTAAGAATAGACTCAAAACCTTTTGAGACACAGGCTGTTAAAGCAATTGGGCATTGGTTAGAGGGGTGGGAATGGTCACCCTTCTTTGGGATAGACCGAATGAGAGCAAACTTCCAGCAAGAAGGAAAGGTACAGGTTGGCAGACAAAGGTGAAAAAGTTAACCTAGACAGGGTGTAAGCACAGTTCTTGAGAGCAACAGGGAGGGACCCCATCAGGCCTATATGTTATGTTAACATTGAGGCCAGAGAGGGCAGAAAATTAATCAGTTGAAGAAATTTTAATGTCAACCTTGAGGAAGTCAGAGGGGGGATGTGATAGAGGAACAACACCGGAATCATCTAAGATGGAATTGGGGGAGAAATTCTGAGTGAAGAGATCTGCCTTATCAGTAGAGGAAAAAGCTACATTGTCATCAGAGTGGAAAAGGGAGGGAGGGATAATGAGATAAAGTTGTTAGAAAGGATTTTGGCAAGGTGGCACAAGGAGCAGGAAGAATTGGAGTAGGAGAGTTGAAAGCATTTGGTACGGATGAAACTATTTTTAACAGAGCGAAGAGCAGACTTAGCACGATTCCGGACAGAAACATAAAAAAATATGAGATTCAGGGATGGGTAGGCTCCGATACCCTTTATAGGCCTACTGCCACAACATTACACATTAATACATTACACTACCTTATGGAATCATGGGGTCGGTGTGCACAAGGTTTTGGGATTGTGTGTACAACATTGCGGTATCTGATGGTTATGTGATTGT
The DNA here is from genome assembly GCA_018397915.1 of Birgus latro. Lineage (NCBI taxonomy): Eukaryota > Metazoa > Arthropoda > Malacostraca > Decapoda > Coenobitidae > Birgus > Birgus latro. The sequence goes on from JAGKTI010002037.1 coordinate 30,274, forward strand.
GTGTGCATTATGAGTTCATCCACAGTTCATTCAACCAGCTCAGTCCCCTGTCATTTCCTTAGTTTCTGCTGTTTCCACATCTTACTTTCTTGCACACTAATAAACATGATGTGTACAGTATATATTGCAGTTACACCCCCCTTCCCAACAGCATCCAGTAGCTCTTGGGAGGTAACTACTTGGTTGTAGCACTTGGTTTAGCTTCCAGTCCTTAGAAAACATCAGGTGTACCATGACCAACTTCAGTATGGGTAGTCTTTAAGAGTAAGGATGGCATGATTTTTGTTTGTATGCATTCATGCCTGTGAGGTGGATCCAGGTTTCGGGAGGCTTGAATGGGGACTAAATTTGAGTGTGGAGTATTTAATATGATAGACTTTGGTTACTTCTTAATCTGTTAAGCTTTTTCATGCTTTTTGGACCCAACTTCACCCCATATTTCACTGGGAAAAGAGATCTGGATGGTAATGCTAATATGTAGCTATGTGTAATTGTATCCTTGTACCCTTTCCTCACCCACACCTCTTCCCAGGTATTGCTTTGGCCTTCATCACTTACCCAGAAGCCTTAGCACTGCTTCCCATAGCATCCCTATGGGCTGCTCTCTTCTTCATCATGCTCTTCCTCCTCGGGCTCGACTCCTGTGTAAGTATAAGCCTCGGTGTCTTCTGTTCTTAATTTCATTTTGTCGTCAGTTTGTGCAGATAGGAAGATAGAGATGTTTACTGATAGCATAGAGATAAATAGAGATTCTTCTAAACTTCCTTTTTCTCCCCACTTGTACAGATGGAGATGTGATTAGGGATACCGTAAAACTGCCTGCCTTCGGACATTTTTGAGTTTTTTTTTGCCTATTACTTCGTGTAGAGTTGCATTATCTAATCCCTGTTGGTACCCATATATAGTCCAGGGATGTGGTAGTTGAAACCAAGTAATGAAAAAAAAAAATAGCGCCAAAACTGTGGGTGTTATTCAAAATTTTTGAGTGTCTGTCTGAAGTTATCATCGATATCGGCTAACTTTGGACAGCTGTGGCTAATTTCAGACACTCATAGGCTTTGCCATATACATGCCTTTAGATTTCAGTGGTGGCTATTTTCGGACAGCCAAGCAGTACTTCGGACACTTGTGCCTTTATAAAAAAAAAAAAAAAAAAAAAAAAAATCACACTTCTGTGGTGAGTGAGAAGTTTAATAACAGACTAAGTACAAAAGTATTCTGTTTTTTACCCCTACAATTGAAAGCACTCAATTGGGCACTGAATTACATTGCAGTCGGGTGATTTTCATATGATAACAACCACATAGGATCCACAAACTTTTCCTGACCCCAAACACCCCAAGAAACCTACCCCATATACTGAAAAAAAAAATAATAATAATAATAATGAAATTTATTTTTTTTTTTTGCAAAACTCACGAGTAGTTGCCTTACTGATGTTTTTTATGCTAAATATATTCATACAAAAGCTTCAACTAGGAGATGAAACACTTGAGAACACATTTGTGTACATTACTGACCATTAGAAAATTTTCTAAACTGAAACCCTGTGACTAGGCCTATAACTTCAGGCTACCTTACCTGATACTGGATAATGAAAAGAAACTAAAAAACTATTCCTTTGTACTTATTGACATCACAATACTGAGTAGTATATATATCACATTTCAGATACAAACCTAGTGGTATATTACATTACTGGCCATAAGAAAATTACTGGTACCGCAACTTAAACCCAGTGACTAAGCCTATTATATTAGGCTACCAGGGAATGAAAAATAACTAAAAAAGTATTCCTTTGTGCTCCTTCACATCAAAATAATGAGCATTACAGTTGTAGTAATATCACATTTCAAAGAGGTATACCATATATAAGCTATTCAAAACTTAAACCTTGAGCCTTGACTTTACTATTAATGCTATACTGTACTGTACTATTATTGCCATAGGGATTTATTTAGGCCACGGATTGACATCAGCATCAAAGATCATTCTACATTTACTGTCAAGTGTAGACTCTGATAAAACCTTAATGATGTCTTCTCCATCTACATCACTAAAGTCATCAACTATGGGATTAACAAATGTGTGGGATGTCCCCTTTACATTACAACTTAGTGTCCAAAGTTAGCCTGTAAAAACAAAAATGTGACGTGAAATTATTGTTTTCATTCTTAGAGGATTATGTGACAACATTTTGTAAATTCCCTTGGTGCATGTCATCTACAATAAATGTTCTTTAAAATCTGCCTGTTTTGGTTCACACACCTACTTCCAAAATTTTTGCACAGACAAAGTTTTCAGGGGAACAAAAAAACATAATTTTTTTCAACCAATTTTGCAATTTTTTGTCACATACAGTACTTCCATTCATGTCAGGTTCATGTAGTTTAAATATGGTATACTTTAATGCTTCACCTAACTGCCTATATTTTTTGATTTTCAAAATACAAAGCCATATTCCCATTATTTTGGTTCATTACATTTTTTCCTCAAATGTCCGAAGTTGAACTCAAGTCCAAAGTTAGGCGGTTTTATGGTACATAGATAGCAATTCATGATCATATAACTATCTTTTTCTGTTCAGTTTGTGCAGATAGAGGCAGTGGTTGTGACGATCGTTGATGCCTGGCCCCACCTTTGGCCCAAGAAGGAGTTTGTTGCCCTCGCTGTCTGTAGCATTGTCTTCCTTGGAAGTCTCATGATGTGTGGAGGGGTAAGATTCTTTCCCTGTTTCTCACTTAGTTGCTCACCTATTCCCTCCCTCCCTCTCTTCCTTTATTCGTTCGTTCATTCACTCACATTTTCTCACACTGCTTCACAGTTCACTCATTTATTCTCTCACACATTCTCCTTCACTCATTCTTTCTCACTCACTCACCCACTCATTCTCTTTCACTTACTTTTACTTTTCACTTGCTCACACGCCATCACTGCCTCTGGCATTGTCTTACTCAGTAGCTTGGAAATGTGTGCTGGGGTAACATACTCACTCCTTCACAATTACTTTCTCACTCTCTCACTGACTCACTCACTTTCACTTGTTTACTCACTTTCTCAGCTGCCTGGGACTGTGTGGTAGGGCAAGTTTAGCTCATATCTGTTTTTTCTCTCTTTTTGTTCTTTTGAATTCTGTCTTCCTTCCCTCCCCTTCTCAAAGAGAGAGAGAGAAGATCACAGTAGGAAGAGACATTGACCTTTGCTAATTACCTCCAGTTGCAGTACACATCATCAACTTTTGTCCATATCTTCTAATTAACTTTGTGTGTGTGTAAGGGAGGGGGGGAGAGGTCATTATTACATCAAGTGAAGGTACAGTGCAAGCTTCATTTCATCCCATATCCATGCCCCTGATACACCTGACACTCCCCTGATTAAGTTGTAACCCACCTATGTTGGGGATGAGGTAAGATGGACTAGTGGAAGGGTGGCAGTAGGTATATCTGGCCATACTTACTTTAGATGCACTGTACCAGGCTCTCCTACAGATATTTTGTTGAGGTTATGTTGTGCTTTGTTGTTATTGTGGTAGTTGTGGCCCCATGTTAATCTGAATGTGAGCAATGTGGACTGCAAGCTTAAGTTGCCCTTCTGCAGTCCACCATCCTCCTTCGGGGTAGGAGGGATGTTCATTTAATCCAGCAGCTGTTTCAGTGCTACCACAGGAAAGTATGGTGTCCCTTTTCAGTACTTGGCTGTACTTAATCTAGTTGTGTATGAGGAAGTGAGCTGGTCTCATTAATTCCTGGTGCCAAATATGAAATTTTCTTATTTACTTTGAAAACTATGCACACCAGTTCACACACAGTCTATTTCCAATCTGTTCCGCCCCAGTATTGTTTCGTATGGAAAAGTTATTCATATTATGTGTGTTGGAAGTATTTATATTATTCTGTATCAGTACTCCTAAATCTCTACCTCTTTTACAGAATGGGATTTACATGTTGATGTTAATGGACCAGACTAGTGTGGACCTCACCATCCTCCTCACCACCTTGCTTATGCTTGTTAGTTTCATCTATGTTTATGGTTAGTTTTGTATTACTGGTTATGTTTTATTTTATTTTATATATATATATATATATTTCTTTTTTTTTGCAAATGAAAAGTATGTGTTCATGACAGGGGCAAGTACTGAATATTGCTGACCTCAGTATCTTTCTTTGTACCCTCCTCTCTCTGCTACTTCTATACATTATTATTATCATTATTGAATTATGTATACAGGAGTACATGGAAGGGGTTTGGCATCCTTTTTTTAACTTCAGTCAAAGGATTGACTATCTGGGAAGCACATCTACATAAATTATATCTATAAAGAAGAATACCATTGTGCAGATGGTTAGGCCCTTCCATCATCACCCTCTCCTTGTCTTCCCTCCTTCATCTTCTCTCTTCCTTTTATTCTGTCTTCCTCTCCCCTTCTTATTCCCCCATCTTCCCTCTCCTCATGTATTCCAATCATTCTCTTCTCTCCTGCATTATTGTCCTGTCCTTTTCTCACCTTCCCGTCCTACATTTTCCCTTCCCCTTTCGTTTCCCCACCTCCTCCATTCTTTCCTCCTCTTCCCTTCATATTCTTTCTCTCCTTTATTTCGTTCTTTCTGCCCCCTTGTATTTCATTCTTCCCTCCCCCATTTATTTCATTCTTCCCTCCCCCATTTATTTCATTCTTCCCTCCCTCATTTATTTCATTCTTCCCTTTAGTCCCTATCTTCCCTTTCCCTTGCCATATCATTCTGTCCCTCTCTTCTCTTCCTATTCATCTTCCTTCACCGTTTTATTCCTGTCTTCCCCTTCCCTCCTGCATTATCATCATCTCACCCATTCTTCATTTTTTCTGTCCCCTTTATTCCAATCCTCCCCTTCCCTCCAACATTATCTCCTCCTCCTTCATTCCCTTTCTCCCTTTTCTCTCCTTTTATATCATTTTCCCTTCCCCTCCCCCCTCTGCATTATCACCCACTCCTTCATCTCACTTTATCTTCTCTCCCTTTTATTCCCATCTTCCTCTCCTCGTTCAATACCACTCTCTCCTCCTCTCTCTCCTTTCTTACCACTTCAGTGGGATGACATCTTCCTTTGTTTTTACTGCTTTCTGAGGTTCTTATTCAGTTAAGGTGAGAATTTGAGAACTGGAGTTGGATACAGCCTTCATTAAATCCTTCAGCATGAGAAGCCTTTCCTTACTTGAATAAAATTGTCTGGAGGCAGCAAGAATAAACTAAACTAGTACATCCTCCTCTCCCCTTTCTTAATGTTAATCCCATCTCATCCTTCCTCTCCTTCTAAGTCCATGTTTCCTTCTCCCTCCTCATTGTGGTCCATTTCTCTCCCTCCACTGTCTGTCTTGTCCTTCTGCCTATCTGTCTATTTATCTGTCTGTTTTTATGTATATATGTTGCTGTGGATCTGTTTGCCTTTGTTTATGTTTGTCATTGTTGGTCTATTATTTTTTTGAGTGCCTTTGTCCATCCATCTGTCATTTTGGCAGTTAATGTGTCTGTTTTTCTGTCAGTACAGTATATGCACAGTATGTCTATGTTTGTCTGTTATCTCTGTGTATGCCTGTATATCTGTCTCTCTGTTTTATTTGTAAATTGTCTATATAGCTTTTTTTTTTTTATAGCTTCTTTGATCTTTAGATCTGTCTGTGTTCTGTCTGTCTGTATTGCAAGAATAAATAAAAAAGGCATTATCATACTGGAAGGGCTAATGACAAGTGAATGTATCTATCTATCTATCTATCTATTGCCAGACCCCTCAATCCCGAACGGGGTGGCCACAGACAAATCGCCTCCATGTCACTCTGTCCCCTGCCATTTCACTACCACGTTCCCAACTCACACCCCCCTCTCTCATATACCTCTCCACTCCATCCCTCCATCTCATCCTCGGCCTCCCCCTCCCTCTCGCCCCCTCCACCTCACTCACATACACTCTCCTCGTCAATCTTTCACTCTCCATCCTCTCCACATGGCCATATTCTTGTCTTTTTTCTGTTGCTGATGATGTGATGGTAATGGCGGATGTAGTAATGCTGCTGCTGTGTCGTTGAAAACAATGATAATTATGATGATGGAGAAACTGGTAATTATGATGGTAAAAGTAATGATAATGATAATCATGACAGTGGTATTGCTATAAGCCTACTACTGTAATGACAACTAACATTGATGATTACATTGACAGGAGTGGGTCGGCTGTTCAGGGACCTGGAGATGATGCTGCAACAATCAGTAAGCTATTTCTGGTTCATCACCTGGACATACATCACACCCCTTGTACTTCTGGTTAGTGTTGGGTCGGAACAGGGCAGGCTAGGCCACATTAGGTTAGGTCAGGTTAAAGTAATTTTAGATTAGGTTGTTAGGTATAGTTAGGTTAAATTGGGTTGGATTAGGTTAGGTGGTGGTAAATGACGACTCGCCCGAGATTTGCACAGTAATTGTTACCTTGGGTTTTTCTTCAGTGCAGAGGGTAGTGCTGAGGAGAGTACCATTGTATGGGTGCATAGTAGTTGGAAAAAATTTCAGAGAATTATTACGTCTCGTGACACCACAAGTGGTCTCAGTGTCCTCAAATATGTTTGTTGCCTGTGTTAGGAGTGTCTTACTGTATGACAGTGAAACATCAGATGTAAAAAGGGAGAAAATATTTAGACTGGAATGATGAGACATGAGAATCATTCGATGGGTATGTGGGGGAAAGCTGGATGACAGGATATCCTTAGAAGAACGGAAAAGATAGCTGAGAGCAGAAAACATCGAGCTTAAAGTAGAGGGGATGTTAAGATGGTATGGATATGTGGAGTTGATGAACCAGGGTAGGTGTAGAAGTTAAGAGGTACTGGGCTGTCAATGGAGAAGTAGACTGAGGAAAACATGGGATGAGGTGGTGTGTACTGACTTTTGGTCTAGAGATATTACTAAAGTGCTAGTACAGAACAGAGCAAGGTGGAAGAGTGTTATCAGGTGAACAGACATAAAGCTGAAAATGAATATGACTAATTCTCATTCAAAGTTATTTTCACTTTACATAGTAATCTTTACAAACACATCCACAATGTTAAATGAAAACTTACATTATACCTCACTCACTTCTCCCACACCCCAGACATTGCTCATTTCGTACTGCATGGAGAGAGGGTCACCACTGCAGTTTGGGGATTATGTGATGCCAGCGTGGGCACATGTAGTTGGGTGGATATTCTCATTATCGTCTGTCCTGGCCATCCCTGTTTACTGCATCATCTACCTCGTCAGGGCCAAGGGATCCTTCAGAGAGGTTAGTGAGAGAGAGAGAGATTAGACATTAAGGAGGAGTGGAGGCTGGTAGGAATGCAAAAAGGATTGGCTTGGTACTGAGAGGGAGAGGAAGGGGAGAGATTTAAGTAAAATGTGATTCAAAGAACTGTGCATTGGACCTCCCTATCTCATGTGAAGATGGCAAATTGGTGTAGAGTGATGATGATGTTTGGTGCTGTAAGAAATTATCTTTCCCCCCCCCACCCTGAAGGGGCTAAAGAAAAAATCAAGCTGTTTTCTTTTCAGCGCTTCATGAAGTGTATCAGTCCATCCTCCACATGGGGTCCATCTCTGGAATCCCACCGTGCTGAGTGGCTGGAGTATTGTGCCTGCCATCCCTTGCCTTATCGTTACTACCACCCCGATGCTGACTGCGCCCCTGCCCCTCGCCATCCCATCCCGGAGGAGGTGCCCATGAAGCCTGTGGATGAGGTTTAGATATAGGGTATTTGAAACTGCTTTGTTTTTGCTCTTTTGTACAATATTTTACGTTGTTCTGTCCTCTACTTGCCCTTCTCTGTACTCCTTCCTCTGTCATGCCTTGCCATCCCCTTTCTTCTGCTGCCTTGCTCTACCCTGCCCTTCCCTTCTCTGCCTTGTTCCGTCTTGCCTTGCCCTGCCCTACTATATCTTGTCCTTCTTTCATGTTTTAGTTTCTTCTCTTATATACATTCCTCTATCTGTCCTACCTTGCTTAGATTTTCTCTTCTTTACCCACACTAGCTTAGTTTGCTCTTCCCTTCTCTCTTATATTTTGCTCAGTCGTACCTTTCCTCTTTTCTGCTTTGTCCTGCCATCAGTTCTCCATCCAGTTTCTCTATCCTTTTCTCCATCTCTTCTCCATGATTTTTTTTCCTCACATAAATAGTCATTGTTCACATAACGCACAAATGTTGTTCCTGGCAGGTCCCGCTTTATGAGAATTCCACTTTATACTGCCATATGTTTATATGTTAAAGGGTTTCATAGTACCGAAACCAGCCCCAACTTCATCTTTTGGGACATTTTCTGGGATTTTTCCCAGGACATTTACCTACCTAAAAATGACTTCAGTGCATTCAAACATCGGAAGATTCCTCACCTTGAATTGAAGAGTTTGTGGGCTTCTTGGGGTGAGGGGGAGTGGAGTTCTGAGGCAGGGCAGAACTCCTACTGGTCCCCAGCATGGTCCTCTGGCTGTGCCGGCTCCGCAGAGTCCTTAATACAATTATAGAGTCAATTGAAACGCCTTCCCTCTCCCGTCAGTTGCAGTACATGACCAGGTTTCAGCATAACAAGCGCTTGGTCAGATGAATAGTTGACTTGGCGCTTTTTGGCGATGACAGAATTATGTTCTCCTCTCTCCTTCCGCTTGATCACGTCAGGCTTCTGCTCCTGGGTCAAACTCTTCTGCTGTCTTGCTGAGTCATGGTAGGGTGGCATGGTTAGGCTGGATCAGATGGCAAAAAACAAAAAGAGCAGAGTTAACACGCAGCACGTGTGGAGGCAGAGAGCGGGCAGAGGGTTGACTGAAGTGGCCCAGGAATGCTCAGTAGACCTAGACGAGGACACCCCTCGTGCAGACACATAACATGCATACATTACGGGCAGATGCAGTGAGCGCTATGACTAAATCTGCTCACGTTTTGTCTGTTTTTTACCGTGTTTTGACCAGTTTCTCACGATATGACTAAATATTCCATAATTTTTGGCCTCAGGCCATGTTTTCACTATCGTAGCAACGTAGTATGCTCTTTTAAGAAATGGAAAATTTCTCCACCCACGTAAATATTTGTCAAAATCGTGTTTTGACCATTTCTTGGCCTAAGAAAATGTAAAGGCCGTGTTATGACTAGTTTCACGCTCTCTGATCGTGCGTTATGCGAGCAGTGACTACTCAAGTACCACCTGAATGTATCCATCTTTCGTAAGAGTCTAGTGGCAGCAAGTACAGCATTTAAATAATTTTGTATTTTACTACTGTATTTTTTTGATATTGTAGAATATAATTTTCATGGAGTAGGCCAAAGCAGAGTCTAGCATTTCAAAGTTTTTTGGGGGGGAGTAATGGTAATAATAAACATATTTAGAAACTTACAAAGAAACCCTCACTGACTGCACGGATCCTTAGTGCCCTACTGGGTAGTCTTTCATCTATTAGGCTGCATCCACACCAAATGCTTGCTGGTGTGGGTGGAAGTTGTGTAACCAGTAGAAGTTCTTGTACCTACCCATGTCCACTGGGGCCACTTGTTTGTGCTATAGTGAAGAAAGAACTCCCTCCCACACCCACTGTGCCAGTGTTCATATGGTGTGGGAGTGGCCTTGGTGTTAAATAACATAGATTTCCAAGTAAATGTTGGAATAAGTTCTTGATACAGTAGTAGTGAGGAACAGCTGGCCATGCATCACCGCTAACTACTCCACCCCTACGCAAACTTATGCATGGCGCTACGCAAAGACGGAAAGAGTGATTTTTTCTTTTCATCAGGTGATGCCCTGGATGTTTATCTTCAGGTTTATAATAAACAGAAATATATTTTTTTCCCCCCATTTTTCACTACTCCCCTACTTAAACTTACGCATGGCCCTGTGCAGAAACGGAGAAAGAGAGATTATTATTATTTTTTTTCACCAGATGATGCCGTGGATGTTTATCTTCAAGTTTATATTAAACAAAAGCATTAAAAAAAAAAAATCTTAATTTTTTTGCACACCAGGGGTGGGATAAAAAGAGGTACAGTAATTGCACAATCCACAGGTTAAAAAAGGAAGTACAATATGGGAATTATCAGGTATTTTATTAAAGTCAGCATATTATTTTTTAGGTACCGTAATTGTTCCAAAATTATGTTTGAAAAAAAAGGTCAGGTTATTGTAGTTGTGTATGCTGAATAAGTACTGTAATTTTTTCATGTTTGTTAGTTGAGCTTTTGTTAAGTCTTCCATTTTTGTTCCCTTGTAGTTTGCTTTGTACTTGTAAGCATTGTATTTGATAATCTTCTGTGCTGTAGTATTCAAATTAGTTCTATAGATATTTACTAAAAACATAGCTATCCATAAGTCTCAAGTGCAATATTTGACTATTTTGTATAGTCATAAATACAGCGACAGGGTAACATGAGTGTGATTTCTTTGTGGTCACCCCTTGTGGGATTAAGGCATCTGGCAGTAGATGAATGGACAGATGAATACAGTAGTCTTAGTTTATAAAAGATTAGGTATTACAGATATATTTGAAGCTTGGCAGTGAGTTGTTGGATGATTGCTTAGTATTCTTGTTCAGTATTTGTAGTATTAGTGTTCTTGTTAAGGACATCAGTTTACAGTATTCCACATACACCTGTAGGAAATGAGAAATCTATTGTATGTTTTTCAATGGGAGATTAACAAACGTGCATCATCAACCATCCCTACAGTAAAAGTATCACAGGCTATCCATTTCAGTATTAGAGATCTTTCTTATGTTGAAGCGAATTTGTAGATTTAGGCAGTCCTTTATAGGCTACTTATCCAGGCATTTAAGGTGAGAATAACCAGTGGCTTCTTCGTGAGTGGTGTAAGGTGAGCAATACACACCAACCACTCTTAAAATGTAATCCCTTATATGCCATGTCCAGTTGTAATGTCTTAACCCACTAGATCACAAGGCTTCCAGAGTAAAAGAGGAGGGTGGGGGGTGGAATTTGCCCTAAGCCAGTTGGAATTCCTTAATCAATTAGACTACCAGGCAGCCAAAGTAGCAAGAGTATGCTATACTGTATATAAAAAAACATAACCCTGCACTTTCCACATCCAAAGCAAGTTTTCATGTCATTCGTGAAGAGCTTCCTTCCTGTCCATTTCCTTCAGTGATGAATTATGTTTAGCATTTTAAAAAGTGCCACCCATTCGCTGGCATGCACACACACACACACACGAATGAAAAGAGGCTTGTTGATAATTATGTTTTTTGTATTTTATTGTGTTTTATTTCTCTTACTTTAGTGGATCATAATATTTTGTTAATTAAGAAAGTGTAGCGTAGATACTTGTTACTAATTTTTCATTTGTTTTGTAGCACTATGATTTGTATTTTCTTGTAGCATTATGCACTCTGTGTAGTATTAAGTACATTCTTACAGTGTTACTGTAATTCTGTAGCATTATGAATTGTACTGCTTTGTCATTTATCCCCTCAGTCTGATGATGTAGTTTCCATTTTATTCGTTTCCACTGGACAGTTTTATTCAGATTACTTTTTTTTTTCTTTTTTAAAATAAATACTGGAGAGATTACATACAGCCTTCATTAACTGCTTCAGTATGAGAGGTCTCCCCTAAGTTGAATGAAATCATCTCAAGATAGCAGGAAAAAAAAAATATGGTTGAATTGGAAGGATTACTTAGTTTTGAATTAAGGCCTTTGATATGGCTTTGTCCACTTGGCTTATCCAGGTTATTTCCAAAGGGTTTTACTTGGCTGAGGGGAAACATCTTCAGGTGGAGGCCCATATTTTCACTGGTAAAGGAGGCTCTCTAATACTTTTTCCCAGGTGATTTATTTTTCTATTTACACCTTACTGTTCTCTTCTCTGTTGCATAAATCCTTCCAATATCACTATTGTATCATGTATAAAGGCCCCAGCCTGCTTGCACACATTGGCCTTGGTCACCTAATGGCGGCACTCCATGCTGCTCGATTTCTGGCAGCCTCCCTGTTTAATCCCATGTCCCTGAGGTTACGCTCTATGACCTCGTCCCAGGTCTCTTTTGGTCTGCCTCTCACAACCGTACCCCTCACCCTACCCCACACTCTGCATAAACAACATACAAAAGGATATTAACCAGTCATATCCAAAAATAAGTAATTAAGGTGTTGGGGAGCTTCTTAACTGACAAGGAAAAAAACAAAGGGTTTAGATGTAGCCTTCATAAACCCATATGCTGCAAAGGGGTCCTCCTAAGCTGAATAAAACCGTCTGGTAGGAGCAAGAATAAGAAATAGCTTCATCACCATATTGAATCGGGTGTTATTTTTCTTATGTAGTTTTCCATATTCCTGTGTTTTCTCTTTAGTCTATTAAGCATTCCTAGAAAGACTGTTTTTATTTGTACTTTTTGAATCTTGTATCCAATAAACGACACTAGTTTGTTGAATTTACTGACATGTATTTTTTATGTATTAACTTTCATGTTCTGATATGTATTTTGTATTGTTAATGTTCCTGTGGTTCCTTATTTTACTAATTACCATAATACACAAATTTCATACTGCTGTTAACCCTTTGGTGTATTTCTCTGGTGAATTTATGATTGAGTTTTTGCAGAAAATAAAGAAGAATGCATGTAAATAAAAGGTAACAGCCAGCTATTCTATATTAACTCTTTCAGGCCCTGGAGAACCCCAAACAAGGCTACTGTAGGCCAAGTAGCCATAGCAGACTACTCAACGTTCCTGGTAGCATTATGTGATACGAGAACCTCCAGCTTCTTGGATTTGAACTGTGGTATGTTATTGCACAGTTTCTTTAACACCCCATACCATTATTTTCACTCCTACCTGCTTATCTGTACTTGTAACCTTTCTGTTTTCTGTATTTATGTCTCCCTCTTTCCCATCCCATCATTTTCAAACTGCCTATAGTTAGCTGTGCCTGTAACCTTTCTGTTTTCGGTCTGTTTCTTGTAATTTTCTTGTCTCTGTCTTCATCCCAGTCTCCTCTCCCTCCATCCTTATGTCATTTCATAATTTCCATCTCTCTTTAACTTTTCTGTTATCTGTCAGTCTCTGTCGCCCTTCCTCATGTACCTGTCCCCCCCCTCCTCCCTCTCCCTCATTTTAACTATTGCAAACCTTTCTGTCTTTACCTATCCCTATTTCTCGTATCTGTCTGTCCTTATCTCTCTTATGTCTGTTCCTCTCTATCTTTCTGTTTTCTGTATCCCTCTCTTTATCTGCTTGTCCTTATTTTTTGCCTCTCTCTCCCTCCCATCACTTTTCCTCTACCTCTGTAACCTTTCTATCTTCTTTCTTTGTATTTGTGTGTGTGTGTCTGTATGTATGTGTATGTGTGTGTGTGTGTGTGT